>JNCO01004353.1:0-15390 GCA_000785685.1 Uromyces viciae-fabae
GAAACTGAGTTACTTGTGGGAATGTTCTGTGGTCCCCAGTCTGTAAAGGGGTCCAGACTGCCTGCAGTGAATGGCGAGACTTGTGGTAGTCCAATTCTGTCTGGGACTCTGATTGTTTGGGAATGAGTCCTGCGTCAAAGTTCGAAGGTGGGAGGTTCGATGCTTCAACAGAAAAGTTGGAAGTTTGGGGTTTGACGGTTCAGGTTCGAACCCGAAGGGTCGAAGTTCGAAAGTTCAGTTTCAAAGTTCGACAGAAGTTACTGGTTCGGGTTCAATGGTTCGACGGTTTGAGTCGAAGTATCCGCCAAAGTGGAAGTAAGGGGGGGATGCTGAGCAGTGGTGATATAGAAGTTACTCAGCCCTGCCTGAACTGTTACAGTACAGTAGATTTGGTTTTGGAATTTGTTTTTTCATTCTTGAAATATCCCCCAACCTATAATCTTCAAACCAAATCTACTGTACGGTGTCATGACACCATACAGTAGATTTAGTTTGAAGATTATAGGTTGGGGGATATTTTAAAAAGGAAAAATCAAAATGCAAAACCAAATCTACTGTACGGTGTCATGACACAGTTACTCAGCCCTGCCTGAACTGTTACACACCCAATGAAATCAGACTAACTCAGACTCATTATATCAAAGAGATCATTTCAAGATTTGATTGTCACGAGATTCCTCTAGCTACGCCTTTGAAACCTGGATCAAAATTAGTGAAAGCTTCTAAACAGGAAATCATCGAGTTTTCCAAAATCAAACACAGTTATCGAGCACTTGTTGGAGCTCTAAACTATCTGAGTGTAACAACCCGGCCTGACATCACCTTCTCCGTTGGCTGTCTCTCTCAGTTCTTAAAAGAACCTGGTATTATTCACTGGGAATCGGCGATGCATACTCTGAGATACTTGAAAGGCACCAAGGATTTTGGAATAACAATCAATAACAATGAATCTCAGTCTCAAATACTTTCATCTTACGTCGACGCAAGCTGGGCCAGCTGTCCTATCACAAGTCAATCTACAACGGGTTATCTTATACTTTGGAACAAGAACTTGATTTCTTGGCGCTCCAAAAAGCAATCAACTGAATCGCTTTCCTCGACTGAAGCCGAGTATATAGCTATCTCTGACTTGTGCAAAGAATTGATTTGGCTGAAAATGATCTTACTTAATCTCGATCTAAGATTCTCATTACCTTTCATGATTCATGAAGATAATCAAGCCGCCATTATGTTGGCTAAGAATGAATCTAATCATTCATCCTTCAAGACTAAACATATGAATCTAAGGTATCATTTCATTCGATCAGAAGTCATTTCCAAGAATATTGACTTCGTATTCACGAAGTCTGATCAAATGTTGGCTTATTTTCTCACAAAGTCAGTGGGACGTTCTTCAATTCTCAAAGCCCTTCGACTTCTTCAAGCAGGGATGCCCTTATCTTCCGGTTAAGTGCATGGGGGTGTGTTGTGTTCTGGTATGCATACTCTTATAAATATACAGTATCAGCGTTGTACTTCAATTTTTTTTATTTTTCCTATTCTTATTTTTTCTTTGTCTCACTCGTCAAGGCTGCTTCTTCATCATCCTTGTTAATCATTGAGATCATCACTCTTCAGGCTCAAGACTATAGGTTCTTATATTTCTGATTCTTCTATTTTTATTTCTTTTTCATTATCATGATTCAACTTTGTTGACTTTATTTTATTTCTATCATCAGTTCTTTCCTGTTCTGTTATATCTTCTTCTTTTCACCTTATTGCTCTCTGTTTTTATCTATTATCCTGTTCTTTAAGGTGATTTTTCTTTTTTTCTTTTACTCTTTATTTCTTATTTTCATTTAAACTGGAACAAAAATTTATTTAAGACCATAAAGGATCATCAAACTGTTCCATATGTTCAACACCGGATAGATCAAGATGCTCAAGTGATGGGATTGGGTGAAACTGGGCCCATACAATTAATGAAATTATGGAACAATTTGCGATTGCAAAGGTCAAAATGTATGAAGATGTCAGGCTCTGTGATGCCAGGGACTGAATACCCTTTAGCTACACAAGCTGCAAAGTGTTGGTAAATAGTCTGGGGACTAATTTCCACCGTTGGTTTGGTGTTAATTTTAAGATAAAATTAACAGAGGGGCCAGCTATGCTGGGGTTGTTTAACCCTCTGTTTAATTTAGGGGCCAGGAACGGATTCCTGGGGTAGTTTAACCCTTTTAAGTTGAGATCCAACTTGGATCTGGGGCCTGATGAATGATCAGGGGTGGTTAAACCCAGAGTTACCACGAAGTGGTATGAAGAATGAGGGTTTCTGGTTCAAACCTATTGGCCCAGAGACTTACCTGAAGGGGGGTACGGAGCAGAAGAGTTCTGAGGGGGATCTTGGTGTCGTGGTGAGAGGGGAGGGCGCTGTTGGAGTTCTGAAGGGGATCCTAGAGCGCAGGTGAAAGCGGATCTGGTTTCTTTGGTGCTAAAAAGTGACTGTAGTATGTAGTAACTATGTATAGCTGGGTAAACATGACGATGGGGATTGGTAGGAGGGATGAGAGGCCTCCTTATATAACATCTCCAATCCCTAGAGCGTACAGTATAACCACAAGTTGGCAGGAATTGGGGTTATCACGTTTTTGAGCGCTTTTTGCCTTGTTCCTGTATTTTTTATTCAGTACTGGAGGGTCTAGACCAGTACTGGGTATTTTTCCCGTGTTCAATGACCTCTGAGGTCCTTGGGATTAATTTGGTATCCTTGGGGCGTTATTGGTTTGGCCAGGATAAATGGTGAAAGGTAACCTGTATTACTACTCCTTTGAACAAGGTGTTTGGTCACGCCTTGGAACTTGTAACTGTAATCATGATTAGTTCACCGTGTGAAAATGTTATAATAATTATTTGGGGTGCTCTGGACTCATTTTGAATGATACAGATACTCCACAAACTCGTGCTATATCAGTATTCAAGTAATCTCTGAGGTCCTTGGGATTAATTTGGTATCCTTGGGGCGTTATTGGTTTGGCCAGGATAAATATTAGAAGGTAACCTGTATTACTACTATTGTAATACAGCTGTTTTCCTTTGAACCAACTGTTTGGTCACGCCTTAGGCCTTGTAGCTGTATTTATGGTTAGTTCACCGTGTGAACATGTGTTGATAATTATTTGGGGGTCTCTGAGGTCATTTTGAATGATACAGATACTCCACAAACTCGTGCTATAGCGGTATTGGGGCTTTTTGCTCCGTCTGCTTTCCCTCTTGACTCATGTTTGGTCAAGCCACTGGATTTATGTAACATACAGGGGCTTCCATTATTTGCAGTTATTTTCTCCGTATGTAACATTTGATTATGTAAATTTTGTGCAATGTAACAAGACATATGTAAATGTCCTGTATTTAGCAGTATTCTTGTTTCACATTAACTGTATGGTCCTAACTTCTAAACTAAGCACAAATCCTCTATTCTGCATGTATTTCTGACTTATTCCATAGTATGCCTCACCCACATACATATCCATGATATGTATAAACAGTTGTCTACATGTAAACACGGTTTTAACCAGTGTTATGTTGGTTTCTGCCCAGTTATGGCAAAAAGGGTTAAGGAGTGGGAATTTGGGGGTACACCCAGTGAGTGACCCTAGGTTATTTTGCATGGGCAATCCATTTATGCAATGATATTTGTACTATTCTTACTCCTTAATATAGAATTTGTCATTTTATTATATATAATGATATTTTTGGTCATAAAAAAATATTATTAATTTTTGTTCAGCTATTTTGTTAGTTGGCTCCAACATAGTAGCCAGCTGACATAAGATATCATTGGAATTGTAAGTAAGTTTAAATCTCATTGATGCAAATTTTCATTACAGAACCTATGCCGCTGGAAAGAGCAACAGATTCACTAGATTGCTACATTCCAACCATAAATTTCCCACCTGATTGGAACTTGTATCAGAAGAGGGATGCATTATCCAAACATAAGTATGTATGAGTAAGTTTATTTCATTCCTAATTATTATTCAACACATCATCAAAAGACAAGCAACTTGCTGATTTACTTTGGGTTCAGATTCCGCCCAAAACCCCAAATATAACTGTGTTTGAGTTCCATTCCCTACACCTTCACTTCAGTTGTCATTACATTGATATGTCTGCAAAATGTCCAAATTGACTCAAGCTTGTGTTGGGTTCAGATTCCACCCAAAACCCCAAATATAACTGTGTTTGAGTTCCATTCCCTACACCTTCACTTCAGTTTTCATTACATTGAAGTCTGAAAAATGTCCACTTTGACTCAAGCTTGAGGATTTGTAAACAAAATTACAAAATCATCCAAGTGAAACTCATGGACACCCCAAAGCTGTATCTTCAGATCACTAAATGTTTCAGAAAGGCTGATATTGATCACCTTCTTCTCAAACATGGTCTTTTGGAAATTATACAAATTACTGAAATTACTGAGATTGCACAGTCAAGCACAAATGAGATGCAATGATGGACGGCGTCCATCGTGGCCACCCAACACTTTATTGGTGCAACTGTGTCTTGTAGGTGTGCACAATCTCCAATGGGTGATGAATTCCTTGGAAAAAATATGCTTTGACGGATAGTCCTTCACCTTCTCAAGCCTTTTTGAAATTTAAAAATGGTCATACAAAAACTACATGCAATGATGGACGGCATCCATGATGCAATGATGGAAAACGTCCATGATGCAATGATGGACGCCTTCCATGATGCAATGATGGACGCCATCCATGATGCAATGATGGACGGTGTCCATCGTGTGACGGTATGCAGAATCAATAATGTGTGATAGATTCCATTGCATAGAGCACGGTGGGACTGATAATCGTTCACCTTGTTCTCAAACATGGGCTTTTAGAAATTGGACTATGAATGGGCAAAAAAAGAAGATGCAATGATGGACGGCGTCCATAATGGGCATTTTTTATTGGCTCAACTGGGTCTAGTTGTGTACACAATTTAAATGACTTGATTTGCAATATGTTATGTATTCTATGAACAAAGCGAAGGCCGTTTTGTGCAGTACTGCATAGCAGTGCTACCAGAATGGGAGAACAAAATGTGAAGAGATGAAACATGGAATTGTGTACACAATTTGAAATGACTTTATTTGCAATATGTGATGTATTCTATGAACAAAGTGAAGGCGGTTTTGTGCAGTACTGCATAGCAGTGCTACTAGAATGGGAGAACAAAATGTGAAGAGATGAAACATGGAAAAAGATGCATAAAACACTAGGAGACATTCTGGAGGAGAGAAATGGATACATTGGATCTGCGGGGTAAACTAAATACAGGACTATCAGCTGAAGGATTCTGAGCTAGCCAGTGATCACTTAAGTCAAGTACAAGGCATTTAGCAAGGTCAATGCGTGATACTCTTGTACCAGGTTGAAATTGAGATGTGAAAAAACAATCTTGAATTAGTTGCACAATGTAGGCATTGGTGCACTTCCATATGGGTTCGCCTATGTCTCTTGGTTGTAATTTGTTTGCTTTGGAGACAACAGTTGGAGGGATTGGTAGAGCGGGAATTTTCGGTCGTTTGATGGTATCAGGAGGAGCCCGCGCACCCCTGCGACAAGATACGCCGTAAGTAAGTGGTAGTAGGGACAGGAAGTGATGGTGACCAGGATTGAGTTGAATTCCGCCTGGCCTGCAACCTCGGTTGAAGATCCCTCGAGTCTCAGGTTGGTCCGCAGAATGCTTTTGTTTCAAGAAACTAAGAGAATTGATTTCAATAAAAGAAAAGAAAAGAAATAAACAAGAATGACATGATAAGGAAGAATAAGAATAAGTACCTAAGAGCAGTAAGCTGATGATAAGACAAATAATATAGGCCTTCCTCTGAATGAAAATAAATGAAATCACAATAACAACTGAAGAGAAAATAGTCAGTAGAAGAAATAAATAAATAAGAAAAATAGAAGGAATAAAATAGCCAGGTTGAATATTGCCTTGGCTGAAATGATCTGAACTTGATGGTTTTTGTTGATTGAATAAGAGACAAAAACAGAATAAAGATTGAGTTCAAGACAAGGAAAAAGAAAAAGATTTGTCGAGTGTAGAAGTGAAGAAAGGGAGTAATATATTTGGAGTTTCTACACTGGGCAATAAAATAAAAAAAAATAAAAAATAAAATAAAAAAAATAACAAAAATAAATATCATGAAAATTGAACCAGAAAAACAACAGGTGCGCTTCCATATGGGTTCGCCTATATCTCTTGGTTGTAATTTGTTTGCTTTGGAGACAACCGCGAGAAGTTGGAGGGATTGGTAGACTGGGAATTTTTGGTGGTCGGATGGTATCAGGAGGAGCCCGCGCACCCCTGCAACAAGATACACCGTATGTAAGGGATAGTAGGGACAGGAAGTGATGGTGACAAGGATTGAGTTGAATTCAGCCTGGCGTGCAACCTCGGTTGAAGATCCCTCGAGTCTCAGGTTGGTCCGCAGAATGGCCAAAGCAATGAGCATTTAGTAGATGTTATCTACCAGTTTATCCAGAGAAGTGAAGCCGCTATTGTGGCTAGCATTTTCGGTGGGCTGCCCCTCAATTTGGGCCACGTCTTTGTGTGAGCTGAGGCAGGCAACAAAATATTTGATGAGTGAGATATCCCAATCAACTTCATCTTCATTTTCAGCTGGGGCAGGGATCTCCGGGGGGATCGTGAGCTCCCTTTATACCAGAAGTATGGACTGAAACCAAATGTGTGCCCATCAAACCTGGGTGTACTCGGGGGGGGGGGGGGGGGGAACCAATGGTCGATGGCGGGGGTGCAGGGGAGTCTGGAAGAGCAGGCAGTGTGAATATATCAGCCATGTAGTATGGCTCGGATTGTTGTGGTTGAAATGGGTTCGATTCTGTGGATATGGGGAGGGTTCAGCATTTAATCAAACTGAATCTTATGTTAAGGGAGGGAGTTATGCTTACCACTTGGGGCCAATTGTGCTATCCATTCCTTGATGGGAGTTCCAGTAGTTTTAAAACAGATAGCTTGGGATAAGAATCGTGGGTAACTTGCCCAGGCTTGATGGTATTTTTCCCGCATGCGGAACAGGTGCACTGTAGCCTCCATCACATTCTTGTAGCATTGTGAGTCAAGATTTCTGCTGGAAAAGGGGCTGATTTCTTTTTCAAGCTCCAGGTGAAACCTCTTGAAAACAGTTGTTGGTTCTTTAGAAGCAGGAGGAGCAGTGGGCACAGGCACATTAGTGACCGGAGTAGCGGTAGTAATTGCTTCCGGTTGGCTGGGAGCTCCCGCCGGAATGGTTTGGGGATCCTGGGTGGAGGAGGTTGTTGTTGCCTCTTCCTCCTGGGGAACTTCGGGTACTTGAGTAGCAAGTACCATGTTATCAGCAGTATCCTGCTCTTCTTAACTTTCCGTCATTGGTGCGAATTTATGCCTCTTCTTGTTTGGATTAGCGACGGCGGTCAGGGCACCTCTATTTGCAAGTAGTCTACCTGAGCCAATTTGGACTTCCTCCTCAGGCGGGAGCTCATCTCCATTTTTCACCACTGGACAAGGGCAAAATGCCGATCAGTCAAGACTCAGAAATAAAATTGCAAGGTAAAACTCACCAGTGGTAGCCTTCTGCAGACTTTTGCAGGCTGTAACAGCAAGATCTCTTACCGAACATGGAAGCAATTTTTCGTCCGCAATTTTGAGCAGCTTGGCCATTTGTCGCTTGCTTTTGGAGATGAAATTTGACTTGGAGACCACTGAAGCTTCCTGAGTATTCATCAATCCTCCTGTCTCAGCTGGTGGTGGAGGAGGTGCAGTCTGGAGGCGGGATGAGGATTCCGTGCCAACAACTTCAACCCATGGAGGTGGTGGTGGAAGGGAAGCTGTGGCACCAACTGGTCAGTGAGGGTCTGAGAAAGGAATGAGTGGCAAAACAAGACTTACGATCTGGGTTGATGATGGAGGGGTGATCTAAGGTGGGCTGATCTCGCGAAGGCTGGGCAGAAGGGATGGAAGGTGCGGGCTCTGAAGATTCAGGTTTAGTAGACATCCTGTAGTGCTATTGATGAAGAAATGGAGCGGTGGTTTTGGAAACCGCTGAGGGGTGGATGGATGGATGGATGGATGAAGAAATAGGTGTAGGGTGAAGGATGATTGGATTGATTGATGGATGGATGGATGGATTGATAGAAGGATGCGAAGAAGAAAGTGGTGTGGGAAACAGTTTGATGGGAGGAAAAGGTTGCTCTTATATATTGTTGGACACCAGAGATTGAGGAAAGGTACAGCGGGTTCTTTGCCGCTTGTGAAAAGCTGAAACGCCTGAGTGATTTCATGATTAAGATCTCTGCTTGCTCAGAACTATGCATACCAACAACTGAGCTGTAGAGTAGAGTTGATTAGCAAAGGCATCAACTTGGCTAATCAATGCTTTTTGATTGTTCATGAATGGAAGAAAGCAAATTCGAAATGTATAGCTTTTGAAAAGGAATATGATGCATAAGCAGTGAGCAGAGGGCTAATCCTCAGCTTTTCAAATGCAATACCTGAAAATTTCCGTGATGCTGAGTTCTGATCACTCATTGATAACTCAGCTCAACCACAGTGTTAACCCATAGAGACATGTAGCACTTGATGGCGTGTGGGCCTGGCATACAACGCGGGTCTAATCTGGGTCAACATCCGTGTGCGGGACTCATGAGTGAAGAGTTAAGCAGATGATCCTGTATATGTATATGTTCTGCGGCTGGGAATGAGGGTGTGGACATTCTTGTCAGCGGATCTCAGCACACCAACCTTAAAAATTTTGGGATTCAATGAGTGTGTGGGGATGAATAATATGAATGTCGTATTCTTGGACTCAATCACAAGCCCTGGGGAAGATGCCCACACCCTCGCAAAACGCTTCAAAGTGTGACTATATGCTGGCCGTCCAGGATACAGCCCGTTTGTTGGACAGCCATATTGCCTTAACAACAATTTGTCTAAATTTCAACAGGCCTTTAGAGGGTGTGGACATAATGTTTGAGTGGCCAAGTATGTATGTAGTACATACTGGGCCCCCGCATATCCCCTATTAGATAATGCCCACACCCTCGTAGCACGCTCCAAAAATTGCAATGTACGCTGGCCGGCCAGCGTACATGAACCAAATGTCGGCCACATGCATTCTAATAGTTTTGAAACCATCATCATCAAAATAAAGTGCCTTACAAGGGTGTGGGCATAATGGTTGGCGAATTAACAACAATGTGCGTAAATTTCAACAGGCCTTTAGAGGGTGTGGACATAATGTTTGAGTGGCCAAGTATGTATGTTGTACATACTGGGCCCCCGCACATCCCCTATGAGATAATGCCCACACCCTCGTAGCACGCTCCAAAAATGCAATGTACGCTGGCCAGCCAGCTTACATGACCTGAATGTCAACCTGTCATACGACCGACCCAAATTTAACTCAGCAAGCCCCTAAACATCTTCCAAACCCGGCTAGCCAAACAAAGTTCAGGGTGTACTGTAAATATAAATATATCCGGCGCATTCCTCAGCCATCAAAACTCTATGCATACTTCGTTTACCTCATCCGGCATCTCGGCTCACTTCTTCCGGCCGCTTGCTCTCGCACTCGCATTCAATGCTTGGCGACATCTCGCACTTACCTAATCCGGCCACATCAACTTCGACTGATGCCCTGACACTTCACCAACCTCATCCGGTCACGTCATCACCCTGGTCACTAAGTCACTTGTCTCAAGATCACCCCCTTCCACTTGAGACATGTTGTGAATGCCACGTGCAACCATGAAGCCTCTCTCTTCTTTTCATATCTTCGCTCGTATGCTATGCCTGTAAATGTCTACTATATAAGCTTGTACCTTTCTTATGTTTCTATTTTTCTTCATTCAATAAAATCATTAAGTTTCCAGCACAAATTATTCTTTGCCTTCAGAGTTTGACTCTAGTAAGAACCACCTTTAGATAAATTCCTAAGACTTCAATCTGAGCCACTCAGTTCCAGCTTGCAGTTACTTTTATTCACTTTGAGCAAGCAGCCTACAGCTGTGGCCCTATTTCCTTTTCTATATTCACCTAGTGCCCACCTGCTTGCCTACACCAAGCGCCATGTGACAGTATTTTATTGAATCCGGTTATCTACCTCTCCCAGCTACCCGTTAAATTTTTTTTTTTGTGTAGCTTCTACTTACTCCATTAGTCATGCCTGTTCAACCCTCCCCTACCACCGGAAGATTCGCCTCCAATGCTCCTGCTCCGTTAGAACAAACCCCCATCACCCCAACTTGCCCTCCGGTCCAACTTGACAAATTACCCCCCAGAGTTTCCCAACAACGTCGCAATCATGATGAAAATATAATTAGGCAACTAAGACCAGACTTGATTACGCATAAAACAAGACATCAGTTGAGAAAAAGAAAATTGAAGGAAATGGAATAAAATAAAATAAAATAAAAAAGAAAACCAACAGTTAAACTAGTAATTGATAGCAAGCAATAAATTGGAGATCATGAGGTAATGAAGAAGGTTTTGACTGGAAAGCTGATTGTTGAAAGAATTAGATTTTATCTTTAATAAACAGTGTTGTTTAAAGATGGAATAGATGAGATTAAAATCTTACAACTAGCGTCTTGTAGATTAGATTTTAAGGATTAGAGCAACGTAATTGAACCAAGCAGTAACTAATTTGAAGAAGAAGGATAAAAGTAATAATAGAAAATAAATGAGAAAATAACGGTTAGTTTAAGGTTGTTTGAGAAGATTGAGTTGAATCAAGAACTTGAATACCAGTTATTTGTTGTTGATCTTGGTGTTGAACAGTTGAGAAGTGATAGATCAATAGTGAATAAAAATCAGTTAAAAAAGGAAAAAGTGATCAACAAGTCGGATTAAAAAGGATTATTGAGATTCAGAATAAACAGCAAAGAGGACAGTTGTAATTGGAGTATTTACACTCCACACAGAACTTCAACAAATCACACTCGCACTCTTTCGGATACGGGTCTCCCTGACTCTGATTCAAGCAAGGACAACAATGAAGGAGACCAGACCATGGGAGATCAAACCTTCCATGAGGCCATCCGCCCTTCTCACCCCCCTCCGGCTCCAAATAATTCCTCCAGTACCTCCCTCGAAGACGCAGTGCAACTGCTTACTCAGATTGTTGCTCGCGGAAGCTCGGATCAACAACCCCGGTCCAACTTCAAAACACCGGAGATGAAGAAGCCAGATCCCTATTACCGCGCCTCTCCAGCTAAGCTCCGCCTTTTCCTTCAACAATGCAAGCTAATCTTTCTCAACGACCCTCGCACCTTTTCCACCAACCGCCACAAGACCGTCTACGCCTCTTCCTATCTCAGTGGTAAAGCCTTCGACTGGGTCCAGCCCTACCTGGAAATCATGGACAACACCAAACCCGAATTTTTGATGAACTCATGGGTTAAATTCAAAGGAAAACTCACCACCTTGTTTGGAGACCCCAACGAACTTTGTGCGACAGAGCATAAACTCGACAACCTTTCCATGAGGGAAAATTACCACACCTCGAACTACATCTCCTCCTTCCGCGCTCTTCAATCACGCCTAGAAGGATGGAGCAAACAAGCCCTCATGTTCTTTTTTCGCAAAGGTTTGCCTACTCGGATTCTGGATCTTCTTGCCCAAAACCATGACTCTCTTCTCACCCTCAAGGATTTAGTTGACGCCACGCTCAAGATTGACATCCACTATCACAAACTTCAAAAAGAAAAGAAGCGTGAGCAACCGGCACCAACTAAAAAAGATTTGCACTCAAAAGAAAATTCTTCTTGACCTCACCCTTCTGGATCCGCCCCTAAAAAATCAAATAAACTGAAAACAACTTTGAAGATTCCTGAAGAAATTGCCAAAGTCCTCGGCACTGACGGTAAAGTTAACACATCTGAAAAAGAAAGGAGAGCTAAACTTGGTCTGTGTTCTTATTGTGGCAGTGATAAACATAAATGGGATGATTGCACCAAACGCTTAGAAGCGGTCTCCCGTAAAGCTGCTCCCCGCTCGGGAAAAGCCTAAGTAGTTCCGTTGTAACATGGGAAAGCAACTACTCAATCTCTACAACATGTGCCCCTGTCCCAGAGCCCGGCCAAGAGCCAAAAATTTTCTTATTTAACACTGATTCTTCGAATCAACTAAGACTCATTCTATTTTATAAAAATGAGCCTTATTTGGTGTTAATAGATTCTGGATCTACTTACTCCTTTATCAGTGAGAGTCTCATCTCAAAATATTCTATCCTTTCTCAACCCCTTCCAAAATCAATTCCGCTTTTTACCTTTCATTCTTCTTCTGAGCCAATGCAAATCTGTCCCAGAGCCCGGCCAAGAGCCAAAAATTTTCTTATTTAACACTGATTCTTCGAATCAACTAAGACTCATTCTATTTTATAAAAATGAGCCTTATTTGGTGTTAATAGATTCTGGAGCTACTCGCTCTTTTATCAGTAAGAGTCTTATCTCAAAATACTCTATCCTTGCTCAACCCCTTCCAAAATCAATGTCAGCTGGCAAGTAAAACTGAGTCACCCCTTGATTCACCATCATTTTACTAAACCATCTGCAATAACAACTATATATACATTTCTTTTTCATCTCAAGATTTAGCTTTTCTTTTTATTGTTTCCTAGCTTGTTATTTTCATGTTTCACACTCATTTCCCTGATTTTATTATTAAACTACTTTGCATATACTTATATCTATTCAAGCTTGTTATTTTCATGTTTCACACTCATTTCCCTGATTTTATTATTAAACTACTTTGCATATACTTATATCTATTCAATCTTACATAAGCAAACCTGATATATAAAGTTGTACTTACTGAACTCTAATGTTCTCTAGATTTTCAGAAGAGAAGTAATCATAATCATATTTTATATTTTAATCATCCCTCTTGAGTTGAAGATATATCAACAAATCACTATCTCAACTAGCCTATTCCTCTCAAATCAAAAAATCACTGCTTGGAATTAAAAGCCTGAAACTCTCAAAACTTATCAACCTTTCTGTTAGAAGACCTCAAGCTCTGGGTTAACAGCTTGGACTTCCTCAAAGGCTGACAATCAATTCCGCTTTTTACCTTTCATTCTTCTTCTGAGCCAATGCAAATGCTCGAAGAAAAAGTCCTATGGACATTCATGATCTCAGGCTTTCCTATCTTTGAATGGGATTGCTTAGTTTTAGATGAAACCGGGAAAGATGACACCATTCTCGGCTATGACTTCCTCTTGCACTGGAATCCAGATATTAACTGGGTTGAAGGATTGATCACCCCTTGCACTAAAAATATTTCTGCTCCTTGCCCTTTATCAGGCCCCGTCAACCTCAAATACCTATTTGCTTTAACTAGCAATGGTTCTCTGCCGGAAGCCGTACGACTTCCAGGAAGCTCTTTCACCTTTTCTTCTTCTGCTGTATCTGCTTCACAATTCCCTTCTTCCCCTCATATCTTTGAGGATGAACCTTGCCTCCTTCGCAGCCTTACTACCGGTAATTTTCAATAAGCCTTTGAAGGCAACTTCTTCGACGGACCACCAGAAGATCTCGAATCCATCTTACCGACAATTCCATCAGAGTATCACGAGTTTGCATCTCTGTTCTCTAAAATTCTCGCAGACCAACTACCTCCTCAAAGGTCTTGCGACCATCGCATTGACCTCATCGGCCTGGTGCCCAAAAAAGGTAATATATACCGCCTGTTGGAACCCAAAGACAAAGCTCTTCAAGACTACATTTCAGAGAATGTAGCAAGAAGATTCATTCGCCCTAGCACATCTTGTACAGGCTCACCTTTTTTATTTGTTCCCAAACCTGACGGATCCCTTAGACTTTGTGTCGATTATAGGAAACTCAATCAGGTCACAAAGAAAAACTCTTATCCTATTCCTCCTATGTCTCATCTTCTCACCACATTCCACAACACCAAAGTCTTTTCTATTATTGACCTTCGAGGTGCCTACTACTTAATCTGGATAGCTGAAGGCCATGAATATCTAACGGCGTTTAATACCCGTCATGGTGCTTTTGAGTACTTGGTGATGCCTTTTGGTCTAACCAACGCTCCGGCCACTTTCCAGGCCTTTATGAATGAAATCTTGGGAGATCTAGTCAATGAATGCGTTGTTGTCTATCTTGACAACATTCTTGATAAATTTCAGACTTGAAAGAGTTTTGATTTCAGCACACAGAAAATAAACAGAAAAAAATAAAAGAAAAAGATAAAAATGAAAATAAACCTTGAAAGGGTAACAATAGTTTAAGAGACTAAGAGTGACCAGCTAGAAAATAAAAGAACAAGTGAGGTACAAGACTAAAAATAAAATTAAGTTAGTGTTTTGATAAAGAAAAAAAAGAAAAAAAATAATAGAAATAATAAAAATAATAATAAAAATAATAAAAATAAAATTGAGTAAATACCAAGATGGGCTAATTATAATAGCTATTGTACCTGATTCCTTGTATGAGAAAGTGTGCTGATGAGAGAGAAAAAGAATAAAAAACGGAGATTTGATGATGTGGAAGAAATTGGTGAAAGTGTTGTGAAAGTGATGTGCTAAAAAATAAAAAATAAAATTTAAAAAAATAAAGAAATAAAATAAAATAAAAATAAATAAAATAAAAAAAAAATAAGAAAAAAAATCAAAAATAAATCCAACACGCTCCCTGGCACAAAAAACTATGGTTGAGGGCAGAAATTGATTTTTAGACATGAAACAGCTTTCAATAAATTTGCTCTACACAGTGGTTTGGTTAAGAGATCAGCTAAATTACTTGAAGATTTGATATATTTGATTTCAGTTTTCTTGATATTTATTTCTCTTCTGATAAAGTGATAGCGCACATCCATATGTTTAGTCTTGAAAGCAGAATGATTTGATTCACCTTTAGCAAAACCAATAGCTCCTTGATTGTCTTCCCAGATAGCTAGGTTGTTGGAGATTCAAAGCGGATATTGAGAATTTTGTTGAATAAAATTTTGATCCACATGATTTCTTTTGTCACTTCACAGATAGACATTACTTCAGCTTCAGAAACAGAGACAGAGACAGTGGGTTGTTTTCTAGAGCGCCATGATAAAATATTTCCATTCCACATTGTGACATACCCAGTGATTGACCTTCTAGTTTTAGGACAATTTGCGTAATCAGCATCAGCATAACCACAGAAATGATTCTCAGAGTTTTGATCAATTGAAAAATTCAATCCATGAGTTCTAGTTAATTTAAGATAAGATAATACTTTCAAAGCTGCTTTCCAGTGAGAATTACCAGGATTTTTAAAAAATTGAGAGAGAGAATTCACAGAGAAAGTAATATCTGGTCTAGTAGTGCAACTGATGTAATTTAGGGCGCCC
>KN362002.1:4934-15389 GCA_000785685.1 Uromyces viciae-fabae
AAAAAATCATAACTCTGTCAGAACATTCGTGAAAAATATATAAAAATTATATAAAGTCACCTTGGTTGACGCTTTTCCAAGGATAAATTAGACAGGTAATAAAATTGAGTCATTTGAAATACTTAATGCCCACAAGATTGCGTTATTTTACTGAATAATGACATTTATACCTCATGGGAACTTTATAGTACCTTCAGGGCGCCACAAGAGGGCCTGAACAGATATAAAAGGCCCTCCCTCTTCGTCCTAATCCTCCTCATTCACTTTTACACATCACTTATATATTTATACCATATTCTTAGCTCATCAACTGCACCCAGGATCCGTGAATCTAGTGATAACTAAAATTCTGAACTCTGTTTCTGCTCAACAGAATAAACTTAAGCAACTTAAACCAATTCCTCATCACGAGTTACAGTTAGTGGTAAGTATACTAACCCTTAAAAAGTAGTAAGTACTTTTTCTAGTATATTTTCTGCACTTAACTTATCATAGGGCTTTAAATCACCCCTGCTTAGCAGGCCCCTATCCTCAGGGCTTTAAATAATCCCAGTACAACACTGGCCCCTGTTAGATTCAAAGGGTTTTTCAAAATCACCCCTATCTGTGAACAGATAGGTCCCTTCTACCAAAAAGAAAGGGCTTTAAATAACCCCAGCTCTGCTGGCCCCTTATCTTAAAAATTATTATTTACAAATATTAAGAATATATATAAAATCATTAAAAAGGATTTAAATATAAATAAAAATCCCTTCATACACTTCTTTGCACCGTGTGTAGCTAGTAGAGTTAGGCTCTAGGCATCACATAAGCTGACAGCAATGAAAAATTTCTTAGGGGTTAGCTGGTGAGAGTTGATGAATTCACAAATCTCTTGAATTTGAGCATGCTCCGCAATCATGGTGAATAAAACAACCAATGGAGCAAGCTGGATGTAAAGGCGACTGGCAGAGAGGAGGGGAAAGATTGTGGTGAGAGGAGGGGAAAGATTGGAGTGTGGGGCTGGACAACATACAAAGAGCAACCATATCTTGTATGCACAAAAAAAAAAAAACCATGTCCTTGAAGATCCAAGGATCTTCAAGGCCTGCATGATCGGTCAATCATGCATTAAGTTTTCAAAAAACAAAAAACCTTTGTTAAAAAAAAAATCATTTGTATTTTTCAAAAAATTCTCATGGGAGAACCGTACGACATGGGACCCCGGCCAAAAGAATATCATTTGTATTTTTCAAAAAATTCTCATGGGAGAACCGTACGACATGGGACCCCGGCCAAAAGAATGAGCGGGTCCCAAAGTGTAATCTGGCTCTGAGGTGGAGCCGTGGGACTTTGTGGGAAGGAGCACTGGGGATAATCATTTGTGCTCCCGCCAAAGGCTTTTCCTGTGCCAGCCAACTTTTTGACTTTGTGCATAAGTCCCTCCCCTGCGGGGAGGGGCGGTGGCGAAAAATGCCTTAGAGCATCCACCACCGTCTCTGTAAGTGGGCTCGGTAAGCCCAACTTACAGAGAACTGCCCCCCTGGCGCCACCACCGTTCGATTTTTAGGACTCTTTAACTGACGAGTCAGTAGAATCCTCATCAGATATGGACCTCTACCAAGGATTCTAGCAAGCGTCTTATCCCTCCTCTTCCAAATAAAACACCCGCTCTATAACTTTTCCCCCCCGATCTACCACTCTCTCACTCATATAAAAAAAAAAAACCTCCATCCAACATGACAACTGATGGTCAAAAAAAAATAGAACATGAAGAAAACCGAAAAAAAAAAAAAGAAAATCAAAAATCAATGCAATGTTTTTTTTTTTTGTTGGGTTGAAGAGCGAACGGTGGTTGGAAATTGAGTTCGGCAGTTACCGGGTCGCAAATTTTCAGGGCTGCAGAGCAACGGTCATCAAATCGGTCTTAAGTTAGCGAGCCCCTACCGCAACGGTGGTGGATGCTCTTAAGCCTCCCACCAGGGCGAAGGGCTTATGTTAAGTTAGCCTGAGGGCTAGCTCATAGCTAAAAAAGAAAAAAAAAAGGGCATAGGGATTTATAGTTGAAGCCAAACTAAAGCCGTATTTGAACATAGAGACCAAGCACGCTCCAATCAGATATAGTAGACTCGGTTGCATTTGGTAACACAAACCAAATTAACCCCAAGAAGGCATTTCCCTTGGACCTACCATAATCTTTAACAACCAGTCATGTATTACCAGGTTTTTCAATGAATATATAGCAGAGAAAGCAAAAAAAAATCCGTTTGCTGGCAAATATAGCATTGCCAGAGTGGTGTTTTTCAAGTCTTTCTTTGCACAGGGGGTTAGCTTAACTGATGCATGTGCTCTACTTGATTAAACTTAGAAATCAGCATAAATGCTGAAAATATCAAAAAGAAGTAAGCTCACAACAATCAGATAAATTAAGAAAATAAAAGATAAGACAAAATTAACAAGCGATCAATATTATTAATTATTTTAATTATTACGAATTGAGCACAAGGAAAATTATAAAAAAATAAAACAAATCGATAGAAATAATTATCAAGTTTGTATATTAAATATATATTTCATTTAGAAAAAGAGAGAAAAGAGAAAATGGTGCTTTAATTTTTGATTATCAGATGACGAATAAATGTTAGAGAGGGATTTTTTGGTTGAAAAATAGGAAAGGTTGTACATAGTCATGTAGATAATGATGATAGGATTAAAACTAAAGCATATGACCCAACATTTACATATTATGTGTATGAATATCTATTATATTCATATGTTTTTTCAAGTTTTGATGTCAAATTTTCTTTTCTTTTTTTAGCCCCGACTATAATTTCTTATTGATTCCGAAAACAATAAAATCAAACTCCTTGAATTTTTCAGTTTGCGTGGATTCTGACCACAATGCCATAGAAGGAGAAAACAGAGTCAAATGAAAAATGTTCAGTCTGTGTTTCAAAAAAGTTTTTTTTTTCGAATCAAAAAAAGAGAAAGGGTGCTCACATTGTGAAGGCATCACTTTTCCATCCTGATCCAGAAGATTGAGAATTAGCATCTTGCAAAGCTTGTTTTTCGACCATGGAATTTTTAGAAGACCAATCGATACTGCAGAAAAATAAAAGTACACGAAAAGAGACATTAGCGGTCGAGACAAAGATGAAGATGGATGAAGGGAATTGAGCTTACATTTTGCTTTCTCTTTGGGCAACGATCTTAAAGGTACCCTTTCTAGATTTCTCCTCGCTTGTAGTAATAGAAGATTCATCCTTCTTGCTTGTAAAAGTTCTCTTGATAAGTTCTATTTTTGACATGCTTTCATCCCCCTCGGCAGCTTCAAGTTTCTCTCGAATGTCTACAAACTGAGCGTCTAATTGAGCAAGGCCACTACGAATTCCATCTTCAATGGCCTTTGAAATTTGCTTCTTGACCAATGATTGAGCACTTGGAAGATAAAGTTATTAAGCAAAGGTCATTCAGTTTAATTTAACAGTCTCAACATTAAATGAGGTTATAATCCTTGTGGGGCTGGGTGACCAACTCACAGAGGCTTTAGCGTAGAATATAGAAAATTATGCTTGGTTTCTCTTATGCCAAAGGCCAACTTATCAACTTTGATTTTGACATCTTTGACTGTAAAAACTCGATCCTTGGCCTGGGAGCTTTCAATGTGAACTTTTCCGGAGACCCCATTGCCTGAGATGACTACATCTGCCATGCCCGAATCTTTAATTTTAGGGAACCCAGACTAAAACGTTTTGCTAATTAGTGACATTGAAACTATTCTTCAAAACTGGCATGCACATACCTTCTTGTGAACGTAAAAAGCCACGTCTCGCAAGTCCGCCTGTACTTGACTGAAACTAATCCAAAATGAGTGCCTGTTGGCATTCGGTATCTTCTCATAAGCCGAAAGCTGAAGGTCAAGCCATGAAAGAAAGCATTAGTGGCTCCATAATCTACCCATGCGTATAGATTTTTTCCGAACACGCTGGGCTTACTTTAAAGTAATTGCGGATTTCTAGTTCAACTGCATTTGGAAGGAGGTTTTGACCTTCCAAAGTCAGATTTTCGATAACTAGGTCCAATTGAGGATCGGTGTATTCTGCCTCAAGAACGAAGAATTGTTAGACAAACTTGGCAATCTCAATTGAAAATCAATGCACATAAGATACAGGCTTCCACAAGCAAGCTCACCGACGCGTGGAATTGGAATGTAACCAATGTGCTTAAGAAGTCCTGGTAGGATAACCGATGTGATATCTTCCCATAAGTGAGTCTTCAACTTCAGGTTTCCTTCTGAATTCAAGAATAAGTCTTTTGTCAACTTCTTCCAATTTTGGCCAAATCGAATATTAAGCGGGTCCTGGAGCCACCAAGCAAAATGGTTAGTTAGCAACTTCATTTCTGACACAATCACCAATGCACACGACTTTGCCACTAACCTCGGCATAGCTAGTAAAAAACTTTTCGATTTCATCAAACAAGGTTTGACGCTGCGTTGCGTATTTATGATTCCAAACTAGCAGGCAATGATTAGTATCAGGCATCCGCGAAGTGAGAAAATATTTAACTCACATTTTTTTCCCGACTCATTAATCTCTCTCCCAGCTTGATCGCAAGATTCTTTCATCACATAGCCTGCTTCCTGTAAGACCCGTCTAACGTACTTGTCCAGAGTTTGGAACCAATGCTTTAGTTCCGGGTCCCGGTGGGCTGCGGAATAAATTGCTTCGATAGCGTCGAAGATAGGTTTCATGGAAGCTCCGTTGGCGAAGCGTTCAAGCAGAGTCTGCATCTCCTTTCGAGCTTCGGTGAAAGTGGGATCATTAAGAACATCTCCACTCTTATTTGCGGCAGTTGAAGTAATCCCTTCAGCGTGCCCCTTATAGGATTCAGCAAGACCTAAGAAGAAGTCACTGTGACAATCCAAGGTTAGAGTGGACTTTGGACAAATGAGTTGACGAAATAACCAACATTGCTTCTTGATAGTCTCTGTGGCGTTGCTGCTCAACAATCACTTTTTTTAATCGATAAATGAATCGTTCGCGCCTTTCCTTGGGAAATTTATCATGTATATAAACTTTAGTGTCTTCGCGGGCCTGCCTAGCCTTTGCTTTGTGTTCCTCAGGAATCTGAAAAGATGGCATATTAGAGCTAAAGTGAGTCAATTGCCCATTATAGACAATTCAGGGAGAATGGACGATGGAATGCGGAGAACCTTTCCAATGACATTCCCATATGCTTCTTTCAATCGGTTCTTCTTTTCAGAAACCACCGAAGCTGCAACGTTAGCTTTATCGGACGCGACCGCTTCAGCTTTGGTAGCAGTCTCTTTCGCTTGTTGGCGATCATCGAGGTGTTGGTTATCACGAGCAGACGATTCGACCTTAGAGGTGGCATCGGCGGCATGAGATTGGACAGTTTGCGCTGTTTCTGCTGCTTCAGATTGCCCTTGGGCAAGATAGTCTTGCGCTTTATCGGCCATTTGTTTCAGATTGTTCGATTTTTCTTGCAAACCTGTCGAAGGAACCTTCAAAGCACCAAAAATTGATGCTAATCAATATGACAGCCAAATGATGTTTGAGGAATCACACTGAGAGGATACTTTTTCATGATGCGAGTGACTTTCACCATCGGGACCAATCCATTCATTGGCTGGAGCAGCTTCATCGACCTTTTTCAAAGCCTCGTCAGAAGGTCGCGTTGTGTCGGCAACTTTAACAGCAGCATCTGCCACCACGTCCCGCGCTAACACACCAATATCTTTCAAAAGCTCTGAAAGAATCAAGGCCCAAGCAAGATTAGGGCCGAAGACTTGCAAGTTTCGATGTAAGATAATAAAAACTTACTTCGAGTTTCAGAAGAAGTATAAATTAACTTTACGAGGGTGCGAAGATGCTGAGCTGCCGCTTGGCCGTCATTTTTGGCTTCATCTTTACTGGGTGCTGCTCCTGACGCCTCCTTGAGCTTCTCGATGTGAGTATCAGCATCGACATGTTTAGTATGAAACTGACCAGGTCAAAACAGGCATAATTGAATTCCAACGGTAAATGATACAAAAAAATACCGATGATGTGATTCAACATGAACATACCAGAAAGTTTTGCATTAATTCATCGGCATTGTTCTTTTTGATCATAACTCTAAAAGTTTCAATTATACTTCGAAAGTCTTGGATTAGTTGTTTTCCATCTGAGCTCAGTTTGCTATCATCGATCGGTGAATGATTGATAGCATAGGTTAAAGAATCGTCTATTTGAGAATTGGAGGGATATTTTCCCGAGCGAAAAGCTTGAATGATTCCGTAACTGGTAGATCAACGAATGAATGATTCAAAACTGGGCTTGGTGTTAATTTTTTTCTTAAATTGACTTACAAGCGCATCTTACGCTCTTCATCTTTGGATTTGAATTCTCTATTGGTAGGATTGGTGACGGCATTGGGGCTAGGATTTTCAGCCTAGAGTAAGAACGAGGGAATGAATTACAAGATGATCAGTTATTTTCAAATTTTTATGAATAAGTAGTTTAGATAGTCGCACAATTTGTTTGACGGTGGGAGGAGCAGTGGACATTTTGATTGGGTGTGAGGGCAAGGAAAAGGATGTAGGAGATTGAATATGGGTTTGGGTGAGATTTAGAGACAAAGTACGAGAAAGGTAAATGAAAAGTTAAGATTAAAAAAAAAACTTGAACAAAGAAATCAATTGACCCAGGGGTAAAGAAGGGGAGATAAGGGGATAAGGGATAAGGGATAAATGGGATAATTGGAAAGGGAAAGAAGGAAAAGGGATAGGATTGGTAAACTGAAGAAAGAAAATAAAAATATTTGGAATCGAATCAAATCTGTAGTTTTTAATTAATGCGATCGATCTAATTAATTATATGCTCAAGAACATGAATTTATTATTCTTTCTAATGTCCAGATTCCAGGGTTAACTACTGCTTAACTCTAGCCGCCTTGGTTGTTTATTAAATGGGATTATCAGATTTTCCAAGGCCCGACACTGCAAGGGGAAGAAGACAAAGAATCTATCGGCCGTAGAGTCTCGCTCGTGATTGAATCCTTCCCTTGACGAACACAACACACACAGCATGTACTTCGGTATTTGCATATTTAGATCATTGACGATTCATTCATTGATTCAAAAAAAAAAAAAAAACTAGAATCTTATTCTTTAACAAGGTTCCATTAACAAGGTAATAGATGAAATGCGCCACATGAACATGTATCTCTGCTATTTATCATACCTTGAGACAGCTTGAGACGGGAGACCTTGCAGTGCGGAACTGGATTCGCGCAGGGTCTTTTTGGGTTCATCTGTAAAGATCGATCTTCTTTGTGGGGTATTTCAATATGAGTTTATGTGCATCTGCTTTCATGAAAGATTGGCCGGAAATTTAACTCAACTCAGGCATCTACAATGGAAGAAATGGCATCAAGAAACTAACGCAAACGAGCACGTTCATTTCGTGTGACTTATCAAGCGGTTTGGTGGTCTAGTAGTATGATTCACCCTTAGGGCTAACGCAATTGGGTGAGGTCCCGGGTTCAATTCCCGGCCAGACCCATTAACTTTTACTTTTCTTCAACGCCCTTGTGGGGATCAGATTGCCTTTGCATGCCCATCGATGTCAGAGACTCATTGGTGCTTGGCTCTCATCTCCAAGTAATTAGAATATTTTTGACGTTTTTTTATTTATTTTCATCTACATTGAAATTTATTTTATATGTTTGATTAGGTATGTGAAAATTGGATTAAGAAATTTTAAGCTGTATCTTATCTTGTACATGTTGTTAACATTTTCTCATCCTCAACAATACAAATTTTTCCTTGGACCTCTAGGAGGTTCATATTTTTTTCAAAGCAATCTATCTAGTCTGGCAACGCCCAATTCTTCCAACAAACAGGGCTTGATTACTCAGTGTTATACGCCAACTTTTAATGGGTGATGGGACCTCCATTGAATGATGTTATCGCACGTCTTGGGGTTTATATCAAAATGGGCAAGATTCACTCAGGCATTGCTTGCTCGTAGCGAGGAAAAGAAAAGGGCGTCTCGAGTCCAGTATTTAGGAGCCAAAAGAGAAACTATATTAATTAGCTTTCTCTTCTTGCCTTCATCAGTATATTTAATTGGAAAAAAAATTCTAAAAATTAACTGGTTCAGAATGAACATGTGGTAAAACTGATCATTGAATGATCAAGACTGCTCATCTCGGAGGTGTGGTAGTGTAAGTTTTCTTAAGGCGTTAGTAACGTCGTGAAATTTCCTATCATCTCTTCTTGTCCAAGTTCCGCTCTGTGTGATGAAAAATAAACGCCATAAATATCCTTTTTTGCTTGATCGGTCCACGTTGTCCACTACTACAGTGGGGGCTCTTCTTGAGCTTGAAAGCTCGATGAAACGCTGCTATGGGACCATAATACAATTAGTCTTGGATGCCACCCACTTGAACAAAAAAGTGCACATCAGCTGACCGATCGCCCTCACGAGTTCTGTTCGCAGCTAGAGAGGCCGGCGCGAACTGATGAATCAAAAAATGACAAGGCGAAGAAAAAGCGATGCTGAGAGGGGGATTCGAACCCCCGCAGGTTGCCCTACTGGGAACTCCGCGCGATCAGCGCAAGCATGGGAACCACGAAGACCCACTCGATGCTTGAATCCAGCTCCTTAGACCGCTCGGACATCTCAGCTTACATGCAGCGGGAAAATGGATTATAGTTGATTTTAGGAAGGTGAGACATACTGGCTGCAAAAAAATGGTTTTGAGTCACGGGCGGCCGGGCCTCATTTTCATCGGACACTTGGGTCCAAACAAAGATGTCCACATTTTCAAGGCTTTCAACCTTCTAGTTTCCAGATCTGAGAGGGATAAGGTTTCTGCTGCATGGTTTTTATTTTGCACCTTTTCTTCCCTCACAATTTGGAAGTCCACTATAAATACATCTATAATCCCATGGTTATAGACTTAGAACATATAAGCCAATACTTATGGGAACACTGGTAATGTCACATTGAGTTCATTCAATATTTTACTTTTATTTAGATTCGCCTTGAATGAAATTCCCTTATTTTGACATTGAACTTCTATTGTCCTTCTATTTAGTTGATTATTCTTCAGTTTGTTTTTTTTTGGCAGAAACAGTATTATTTTACATTCAGATTTCAAAAAAAAATTTGCACAGGCCAAATAAATCTGCATAAAATTTTCAGGCTTCCAGTTGCATCACATTTCTTTGACCCCTGCATAAACAATCCTACCATTTTTGTAGGTATTTATAGTATGTATTACACCCCTATCACAGGAACTGTTGAGGAATCACATTTTCTATTTCTTAATAGGGAATTTTTTTCATTTTTCAAGTGATTTACCACAACTTGAAATTGAATTAATTAAAATATAAAATTCATTCTGAAATGAATTTTAGATATAATGGAAGTTTAATTGTAGTATCCTATATAATTATTTAAAAGTAAAAATAAACTCTCACTAGATTTCAGGTGCCATATGGTAAAAGTTTTATCTATCAACTGATTCTCTTATCTGATTTTACTACTGATTTACTACCTTGGCGCCTGTGCGCTTTCCAGGTGGATTGAATAGAAATGCAATAGGTATTTGATGGATGGTAGGCTAAATGTGGCCTGATATCACATGTTTTATAGTGTTGATTTGTTTTTCCTGGTGATTTTATCAAGCATAAGTTGAAATTTCCTTCATATTATTTAGGCAAGACAGAATCCAAATGGTCAATGAATACATGGTGAGCATTTTTTTTTCCAAAAAGATACCTATTTCAAGGTTGGAAAAGGAATCTAATACCCACCCACCTTCAGTATGTTTCAGTTCTTGGAAAAAATTCATGATTTATAGTCAAAAAAGACTATTTTAAGACTTCTAATAGAGAGTGATATCTCTGAATTGAAATTATTGAAATAATGTATTTTATCTATTTCTACCTTTATAGATTCTGATAAATTCATTCAGATTTTTTACCATATGGATGGAGATTGTTAAAATACCATTATTTTAATTATTATGATCTTAATATTTCAAGACTTAAAATAGTTAGGAGGAAACTAATTTTTCATCATATTAGCATCTCTATTTTTACTTTATCAGTGCTTGACCTGAGATTTAAAATTGAATAGTAGTCCTGCCATGCTACCAGTAGTAGTAAAGGGACCCCCCCCCCTTTGATGTGTATTGAATCAGGAAATCTCAACCAATTTTAAATTGTTTGATTGAATCTTAGATCAATTGAGATACAGCTACCCTATTCAAATTAGCTGGAAGTATTTGGGTTTCATTGTTTCCTCAAAATTACAAAAATTCAAAACCTCACATGCAACTTAATCCACATCACTCATAAATATATCCAACAGGGAGTCTTCCTGGAGAGGTATAATTGTAAATATAACATAATTAAAAAATGTTTGTTAAGCTAGTACCAATCCCCACCTTCCATACTGT
>JNCO01004360.1:0-15370 GCA_000785685.1 Uromyces viciae-fabae
AAAAAAACCAAATAAAAATATAATAAGGAGAAAAATAAAAACAACAATAATAGCAAAACAAAAAGAAAAACATAAGAAAAAATAAAAGAAATAAAAAACAATAACACTGCATCAAAAAAAGCAAACAATAACTTAATGTGATAAAATAAATAGATATTTTAAAACACTTATAAGCTCAAAGTCAACTCATTCAACTCATATTGCAAAAGACTTATACTCAACAATGGCACTCACAAATTTAAAAGGTAAAAATATATGAAATTATTAATTGAAATTGAAAATGGAAAGAGCTAAAAAACCACTAAGATATTTGTAAGACTATTAAAATCCGTTTCAATACATTTCACTTAAATTTCACAAGTTTTACCGCGTCATATTTAACTTATTCAACTACTAAGTTATTTTTCAAAATAAAGTAAGAAAGTATTAATTGAAACAAAAACATCTCATCAAAATCAACTCAAAAAACTCAATCATCGAATCAACTCTCAATCAAGAATCAACTTCACTTCTTTCTTTTCTTTTTCATTTCATTTCTACTTCATTTCTTTCTATTTTATTCTTCTTATTCTTCATTCAAATTAATCCAATAAAACTTCAACTGTCTATCGGTGAGATCTTACTCTTATTCTTCTCACTCTAGATTAAAATAAATCTCAATCAACTAACTTCAAATAAAATCAGTGTCACAATCTTAATCAAGTCAACCTAATCCTCAATCTCAGCCCAGCTAAAAATCTATCAGTGTTCAGTATCGATTTTGTTCTATTTTCTCACTTTAAATTAAAAATTAAAAATGTTTTTCTTTATTCTTAAAAAAATTAAATCCGATTTGTTTTCTTCTCAGTTTGTTGCTCTTAGTAATTATATATTTTTAAATTCAATATTCTTTACGGTTAAAAGCCAAAGCCAAACAAAATGGCGACTTCGTCTTTGAATGCAAATACAGGAGCAACAGATCGGAGGAGTACTGAAGACTGGTATGCACAAATTGCAACCAAAGCGGCTGTTGAGAACATTCCAAAACTTAACGAGGAAAACTACGCAATATGGATTGACAAGATTTTATTGCTCTTCAAGATTAGGGGGGTATTCAATAAGCTCTAAGATAACTTACCTCTCAGCAAAAAAGACAATTGAGAAACGGTCCTAATGATCTTAGCAAAAATTGACCATAAGACACACAGTACAGTTGTTAACTTATCAAATGCAAAGAATGCATCGAAGTTGTGGAACAATCTAAAGAAAAAGTTTGCTTCTTCTCAAACAGCAAACAAAGCACAAATTTTTATGGATTTCTTGTGGCTAATGTGCAAGGAGGACGAAATAGAACTTTTTATCACTAAAATTCATGTACATTTAAAGAAATTGGCGTCAGTAGGATTTCAACTACCAGAAGATGTGGTAGCTTACCTGATATTATTTAAGTTTCTGAACTCGCTATCAGCCTTGCGCCAACAAATCATGCACTCCGAGATTGATATAACTTCAGATGTCGTGCTTGGACATTTAACTCAATTTGATAATGAAATAAAGGCTCAATCGAAAGACAAGAATCCAATCTTGTCCTCAACTTCTCTCTATACAAATAACAACAAGCAGCAAAATGACAAGAAAAGAATACCACGCTGCACAGACAAGTTTCACAACCCGAAAGCTGAACATGCAGAAGAGCAATGTTGGCATGTTCATCCTAATCTAGCCCCCGAATGGTGGCAGGAACAGCAAGCCGAGTGAAGGAGGAAGACAAACAAATCAACTAATCAATCTTCCACAAATGTAGCTCATTATTATTCTTTAGTCTCACTAATCGCGAATCACACAGTCTTTGATAATAGTTTAATTTCAGATAGTGGTGCTTCGGCACATATTTTTAATTCATCTGATATTTTTATCAACATGATTCCAATAAATAATGATTGCATCAAAAGGGGTAAAGAAGGCGCATCCATGCAAATTAAAGGGAAAGGCAACGTTCTATTACACTGGAATGATATAACAGTAGAGCTGAAGGACTGCGTTGTTGTACCTGAGATTGTTTTAAATTTAATCAGTCCAGGTGCTTTAATCAACCAAGGATGCGTTTTTAAATCAAAAGATGGATTCTTTAGCGTAATGAAGAATGAAAATCAAATAGTCAAAGGAAAAATCTCTAATAACCTATTCACAATTGAAAAGCCGTCAGCAATTGGATCTAAAAATAATCAAAGTTATCATACCACTTTAGCCGAACTACACAAATCTCTGGTTCACGCAAATATAGAAAGGACAAAACCGCTCATTGATTTCAACATACCAAAAGAAGAATTAGAATCGTTTAAGTGCGAAGATTGCGCATTTGCGAAAATAACTCGACAATCCTTCAAAAGTTCATCGTCTCCTACATCTAAAGTCTTCGAACAGATTCATTTGGATCTCATGGGTCCAATTCATCCAATGTCCAAAGGACATCACCACTATATATTAACGCTAGTCGATCACTTCTCGGGTTATATCACAGGATTTCCATTAGCTTATAAAGATCAAACTAACGAAGTTCTCACTCATATTCTAAATCAAGAAAGGAATCGACTAGGCTACTATCCGGTAAGAGTTTGCTCTGACGGAGGTGGTGAGTTTTGTTCAAACTCTATTGAGAATTTTTTTAAATTGAATCATATCAAACATTTAGTTTCCGAACCTTATCATCCGGAACACAACGGAAGAGCAGAAAGAGCGAACAGAACTATTGCTGAATCAATTCGCTCTACAATCCGTTCATCAAAATTGCCTAAGAATTATTGGCATGAAATTCTTAAATCTTGCAGTCTTGCACTTAACTTAATTCCAAGCAAGAAAAATGATTCATCTCCTTACAAATTAGTCCATCAGAGAAACTTACCGTTATCGTATCTCAAGCCACTTGGAACAAAAACGATTTACTTGAACTTATCTCCTAAAACACGTGGCAAGTTTGATGAGAAGGGCTTAGAAGGAAAATAAATTGGATTCAATCATTTGTTATTATTATATAGACTACTTCTTACCAATGGAGAAGTTATATCTACGAAGCATGTGAAATTTATCAATAAAATTGAAGGCTCAGATAACCAAGAAAGCTTTGATTTCAACATTCAAAATCTAAACAAACAATCACTCGAATCTCATGAATCAGAAAGTCAGGAGATTCCCCCTCCTGACGATCAATTTCAAGAAATTAATGAATCTGAAGAAGGGGAGGAGAATTCGTTCAAATCGGCCAATTCTGAAGACGCTATCAATAATCAATTAACAATAGAACAATCTACTCAAAGACCACTTTGTGATCGATCTCAATTAAAAAGACCTGCGAGATACGATGATTGCGTTCAAACTCACTACTCGGGATTTCATCACTACTACGAACCTAGAAACTTCAAATCTGCTATGAACTGCTCAGACTCAAAGAAATGGCTAGAGGCAGTTAATCAAGAAATCAAATCAATTGAGGATCAAGGCATATGGGAAAATTATGATAGTGACACGATCAATCCCCTAAAGACAACTTGGGTATTTCGTATCAAAGACAATTGTCACAGTGATCCCCTGAAATTCAAAGCTAGGCTTTGTGTTCAGGGATTCAACCAAATATACGGCTTGGACTACAATGAAACCTTTGCCCCCATGGGTAAAGTAACAT
This sequence comes from Uromyces viciae-fabae, assembly GCA_000785685.1. Lineage (NCBI taxonomy): Eukaryota > Fungi > Basidiomycota > Pucciniomycetes > Pucciniales > Pucciniaceae > Uromyces > Uromyces viciae-fabae. The sequence goes on from JNCO01004360.1 coordinate 3,659, forward strand.
CTCTTAGAATGTTCTTGCTTCACTCTCTTAACAAAAACTTGAAATTGACTCAATATGATGTAAAAGGAGCTTTTCTCCACTCCTCTCTCACTGAAGATGTATACATTCAGACTCCAGAAGGATCATCAAGAAATTCAAAATACTTAAAACTCAAAAAGTCACTCTATGGGCTAAAACAAGCCCCGAAAAATTGGTACGAGCATCTCATCTCGTGGTTCAAAACTCAGGGGTTTCACAAATCATCGTGTGATCTGTGTCTTTATCTCTCAAACAGTACCAACAATGCAATTTTCTTCCACGTTGATGACCTGCTGGTAGCATCAAACTCAAACAGTTTTCAATTCAACTTTCTCAATCAATTCAACAACTCGTCCTGTCATCCACCAAACACAATATTAGGTATGCTCTTCGAGCAAGTTAATTCAGTCATTCATCTCTCGCAACCTAAGCACATCGAACATGGCTTAGAAGAACTGGGACTTTTTGACTCAAAAACGATGGATACTCCGCTTACTCCAGGAATCAAACTCACTGAGGCATCCGATGAAGAATTCAAAAAATTCAAAGCGCTCAACATTAATTATCGTAGTGCTATTGGCTTGATGAACTACATAGCCAATTTGACTCGTCCCAACATCTCTTTAAGCGTCTCCTTTCTTTCTAGATACTCAACTAAGCCAGGTATATCTCACTGGAAGGAGGTAAAAAGGACCTGGATGTACCTCAAGGGAACGAAAGACATGAAACTTACAATCTCAATCAAGAATAATAACGATTTCAATCTGAAAACATTCAGTGACGCTTCGTTTGCTGATGATCCTATAACTAGAAAATCTCAATCAGGTTACATTTGCCTAGTTCACAGATCACTTATTGCTTGGAATAGCTCGCTGCAGAGGAATGTAGTAGAATCAACCACTGAAGCGGAACTAAATCCTCTATCAGACGCTTATCATGAGTGACTTTGGTTAAAAAGTCTTTACAGTGAACTTTGGAAAAATGAAGAAGAAACATTCCACCATTTTATCGACAACAGTGGTCTTGATGATAAACTAAAAAAATTTGGTTCAAATTTGAAAACCCGACATCTAGATATCAAGATGAAGGCGTTGAGAGAGCAACTGAAATTGAATCAAATAAAAATACATCTCATTCCTACAAAACAGATGGCAGCTGACTGTTTGACCAAGCCATCTAGCGGAAATGTAATCAATAATTTAACTAAACTCATCTCTCAACAAGAAACTGAAATCGAAGAAGAATGCAAGATCTCCGGAAGGGTGTAAGACTATTAAAATCTGTTTCAATACATTTCACTTACATTTCACAAGTTTTACCGCGTCATATTCAACTTATTCAACTACTAAGTTATTTTTCAAAATAAAGTAAGAAAATATTAATTGAAACAAAAACATCTCATCAAAATCAACTCAAAAAACTCAATCATCGAATCAACTCTCAATCAAGAATCAACTTCACTTCTTTCTTTTCTTTTTCATTTCATTTCTACTTCTTTTCTTTCTATTTTATTCTTCTTATTCTTCATTCAAATTAATCCAATAAAACTTCAACTGTCTATCGGTGAGATCTTACTCTTCTTCTTCTCACTCTAGATTAAAATAAATCTCAATCAACTAACTTCAAATAAAATCAGTGTCACAATCTTAATCAAGTCAACCTAATCCTCAATCTCAGCCCAGCTAAAAATCTATCAGTGTTCAGTATCGAGTTTGTTCTATTTTCTCACTTTAAATTAAAAATTAAAAATGTTTTTCTTTATTCTTAAAAAAATTAAATCTGATTTGTTTTCTTCTCAGTTTGTTGCTCTTAGTAATTATAATATTGAGATGAGATTCTATATTAAATAATAAAAAAACAGAAGGAAACAAGAGAGAAAGAAATCTATGTTAAAAAAAAAGGAAAAGCAAACAAGAGGGAAAGAAAATCTATTTTTTAGTTGTATTATACAAAGAGAGACCCTCTTGGACATGATCTTTCCAAAGGGGAAAATATTTGCTGAGAGCTTTGGGGAGCTTTACAAGTGGAGGAATAGGAAAAGGACCACATTTTGGAATAACAAGAACCCAATGATTAGAGTTTACAAACAAAAGATGAAAAAAAGATTTAGAGGGATCTGGAGCACAAGTAAAAGGTAAATAAGTATTACAACCACTTAAAGCAAAGAAACAAATTGCTGTCTGATATGTTTCAGCTAATATCTGACCCATATCAAGCTTAGACAGCCAATGGCGCTTTTCAATGAGATCACCAGCTGGTTGAAGATTTTCTTTAATTCGTTCAAATTCTTTTACTGAACCCAGTATTTTGAGGAAACTGGAGTGTTCTTTTGCAAGACATTCCACCATGCTATTTCTTATCTGATCAAAAAGATCTTGATCACAAAACATTATGCACACGATACATCTCGCCAAGTAAGACAGTCAAAGAAGTCTGCAGGTAAATCCAAGGCAAACACTGCAATATTTGATGATGTAGTCATCTCACCGAGAGACTGGAAAGACATTGAATCAATTAATGATGAGTTAGAGGTACATCATTTTTCATTCTCTCACTTTCTCAAAAATATACTTATAGATGTGGATGCTAATGAATGCTCTGAAAAATACAGGTATTTGTCAATTGACCCAATCGATGGAGGGGGATGGGCCCACTGGGGCACTAGTCATTCCGAAGTACCTGGATCTAAAGGAAACCCTTCAAGAGAAGAGCGATCTGGTCTCAAATTCTGACAGCTTATACCCAATGTACATAGCAATGCTCAAGAAGTTTGAGTGCTATCTGAATGAGGCCATGCGGTGTGATACACTAATCATGGCCACATTGCTTCACCCTTGCTTCCAACTTGACATATTCAAGCTTGGGTTTGGAAACAACAATCCGGAGGTGGCTGAAAGTTGCAAGTTGCTCTTGGACATGTTTGAATACTACTAACACCGCAATCTGCAAGGTTTGGCTCCTCCTCATGTGCAAGAGGAAAAAAATACTACTGACACTGAAGCCGAGTCAAGGGGGTAGTTGGCTAGACTCCACTCCCGTGTCAGCAAAACACCTTCAGGTTCCAAAGGTTCTGAAGCGGAAATTTACTTAAGGTCCGACCTTTCCTTCACCAAATCTGACCTGGCAGACCCATTTTATGCTTTGAAGTGGTGGAAGGTGAGCATTTGGTTTTTTGTTTTGTTTCATTTACAGTTTCTTTTCTTAATTTTGATGCAATTGAACTTCCCAGGTCAATTGCGCCACATATACCACATTGGGAAAAATGGCTCAAGACTACCTGGGCAGCTCCGCCAGCTCATGCGCAGTCGAGCGTCTTTTTTCAGCTGCTGCAGATGTGTGCACAAGCAATCGAGGTAGGCTATCCCCAAAAACCATGAGCCAATGTGTCAGCAGTCTCATGTGGCTTAGGGAAGGTGTGCCAATATTGGGAGTCTTTAAAGAGGACGGGAAAGTGTTGGAGGCCCTCTCGCCCTCTCAAGCTCTAGTTCTGGAATAATATTATGCTTGAATTTATTCTCTCTTTATATTGAATTTCATTTTTTTCTTTTCATCATCATTTCATTTTATTCTTTTAAATATTTAAATTTTAAAAAAAAGATAAAGAGATTATTTATTTTAAAATGGGAAACAAAAAAGAGATAATGTACCATATACATTTGGTGAAAAAAAAAATGGTTATGAAAGTTGTTAAAAAAAAAGAGATAATGTACCGCAATACATAAAAACTAATTACCTGTGAGTGATAAAGTAACAAGGTAAAAGTGCCGGTGGAGAAAGCCATGAGATAACTTAAAATATATAAAAGCCTTACAATATTGCCACATTACTTTTATCCCGCGACATAGTGATCCACTGTTGAAAGGATGATCTGTGTTTTTTTTTTGTATTTTTATCAATTGAAATGACGGAGTTATGATTTTATGAACTATAAGTACCATTTCTCCTATTCAATTGATATTGGAAAAAATACTTTTCATATTGATTTATTTTTCTCACTGCAGTATCTATTTTTCCTTGAGTAGAAACTATCTTTTATACCTAGGAAAAATGAAAACTTCATTAGTGTATGCTATTTTCATGACACTTCTATTTTTAAAAGACAGGTGGAAGTATTATTGCTTTGACTTGCCTGTTATTTCAAACAAAGAAGTTTTGGCCCCTCAGGGCCTGCGGGACGTGTCAATTGGTTTACATAAGCCAACTGAAATCCGTGTAATATGCCTGGAGGGGGGTGATTATGTAATCTCCCATGTCATTTGGCAGCATTGCCGATGTGTTTTAAACTCTTCAACTATACAAAACACCTTGATTTTATCTATTATATGTTTTAATACATATATTTAAGTATACCTGATGTCTCACCCGGAGGGCTTGTGCAGTTTCCTTCTATTTTTCTTTTAAAAATAAATAAAAATAGAAGGAGTTTTTTTTCCCCTACTTTTTCTGAGTTACTGGGGTTATTTTTTTGACAAGAAATTCAAATATACAATAATGTTTTATGTTTTATACCTTTATAAGGGATTATTGTATTTTTGTTCCTTTTAATATATTTTTTTTTTATTGTTCATATACTTTTATTTTTTATTCCTAAATATTTTGCACATATTTGCTTGCTCAACATTGTAGCAAGCTGACAATTTTAAAGTAACTAAACAAGAATACTAGGAACAGGACCACTATTGAACATTTTAATTAACTCAAGAGCCTGTATAATATTGACTAATAGGTACCAAGATAGTTAGTTTAGTAATAGATAGAGTAGTTAGTATGAGATAGGGTAGTAGTATAGTTTATAATAGTTTAGTTTAGAGTTGAGTTTTAATATTAATATTTTAGTAAAAGCTGGAGAATACATATTTAAGATAAATTCATTGAGAATCCAACAAAGACCCTCAATTACTGAACTAAAAATACAGGGACTTAGAGAAAAGCACCCAAAAGCTGATAACCCCAGGCTCACTCAGCTTGTGGTTATGCTGTACGCCCTAGGGATTGGAAATAATATATAAGGAGGCCTTTGACCTGTTCTACCAATCCCCAGAATCATCTTTACCTAGCTATAAACATTTACATACATACACTTTGTACACTTTGTAGTATTCAGTCACTTCTTAGCCATCAAAGAGTTATTTCACCTCAACTGCGCCCACTGGATCCCCTTCAGAACTCTATTTAGCTCTTCCAAATAAAAAAAGTTGCCTGCAACCTTCTCAGAAACTCTTCCATGTCGTCGTTTGGTCCTAGGTATGTCTTTTGACTCCTCTAATAGTCTTAAGACTACACCACTTTGTGGTTTATTGGGTATAAACAACCCTGATATAAATAAGGCCCCAAATAAAAGCTGTATACTGTCAGCTTGGTAAAATGTTGAGCAAGCCAACATATGCAAAATATTCAAATAAAATACAAAAAATAATATAATATAATATAACACAATATAATAAATAATAAATAAATAAAAAATCATAAAAGGAACAGAAATACAATAATCCCTTATGACGGTGTCAAACATCAAGAATATTATTGCATATTTGAATTCCTTGTCAAAAAACAACCCCAGTTACTCAGCAAAAGTATGGGCAAAAAACAACTCCTTCTATTTTTATTTTATTTATTAAAGAAAAACAGAAGGAAACCCCCACAAGCCCTCCAGATGAGACTTCATGTATATTAATTAAATGTATCATCATGTATATGAATTAAAATATATCAATACATAAAATTGAGGTGTTGTGTATAGTTGAGGAGATAAATACATATTGGCAATACTGTCAAATGATGCGGGAGATTACATAATCATCCCCCTAGACAAATGACATGTGTTTCAGTTGGCTTATGTAAACAAACTGAAAGTTCCTGCGGGCTCCAATGGGTCAAAACCGCTTTGTTTGAAATAACTGGCTCGTCAGAGAAATAATACTCCCACCTGGATTTGAAAAATAGAAGTGTCATGAAAATGTCATACACTAAGGAAGCTTCTATTTTTCCTAGTTAAAAAGATAGTTTTTACTTGAGGAAGAATTGAAACAGAATTGAGAAAAGAAAATCAATATGAAAAGTATTTTTTTGAACATCAATTGAATAGGAGAAATGGTACTTATAGTTTGAAAAATCATAAGTCTGTCATTTCAATTGATAAAAATAAATAAAAATTAAACAGATCATCCTTGGAAGACATATTTTCAAGGATGAATCCCTCAAAGATAGAGCTTTTCCCATTTCAAATTCACATTGCCCACAGATTTGATCAATTACCTGCATAATGCAGTCTACTTTCTGTGGGACATTTAAAATATACTATCAGAGCGCCCCAAGAGGACTGTAAAAGATATAAACAGAGATCTCCTTTCTTCCACTCATCCCCAATCACTTACTTACCAGCTCATATAGGTACATAAATTTTTACTAGTCCATAAAGACATCAAAAATTAGTATCCTTAGCTCTACCAGTACTCAGATGACCACTCACTTGGGCTGCACAAGTCTAAAAATATCATGGAAATATGTTTGTCATTTTACAAACTGAATCCTCCCTGTGGTGAGTTTATGAGTATAAAGGAAAAGTTGATTAGCTCCTTTTCTATCTCATTAAACTTCCCCCAAATCCCCCTGGGCATTAAATAACCCCTGCTTTTTCAGGCCCCGCCTATGTAAGGGCTCTTGAAAAGCACCCCTTTCTCATACTGGCCCCTTCATGATTAACAGAGGGCACTTAAAGCACCCCAGCTAGGCTGGCTCCTCTGTTTAAAAAGTTGATAAATAATTTTTTAATAAAAATCTCATTAAAATTCCCCTTAAAAAAATATCTTCAAAAGCCATATTATGATACTCTATTTCAAGTATTTTTCATATTTGAAGCTTTGGGACCTGTCATAGTTCCTGCCCAGCTGACAGATACCAGCTTCAAAAGGGTTAAAAATACCCCAGAGGGTCCTCTGTCCCCTTATTTCCTTAGAGGGATGAACAACACCAGTTTATCTGGTCCCTCTTTTGGAATTTATACATATAAATATTCATATCTTTATATATCTTTACCCACACCAAACTGTGTTAAAAGTTTTTATAAACTAATTCAAATCATATTTCAGTGTGTGTAGATAAAGGGCCTTATATCCCTGGCATCACTGTGTCTTACAATACCCACTCCACTCTCAGAGCTGTTCTTTTGTTAAATTTCAACCTGTTGGTTAAGTGTTGCTAAATCTGACAACACTTAAGCTGATTTCTGAATTTTTGCTAATTTAGCCCGGCTTAATCCAGACCCAATGTGTTTGCATTCTGGATTAAGTTCCCTAACCCCCATGATTTTACCAACCAATGTGGATGGTCTTTTTAGAACTCATATCACTGATGAAGAAGATTATGGCGCCAGTAAGCTCACACAGGTCTGGTTCTAATCCCAAAAATCTTATTAGGGAAAGGAGCCTGGACCAGGATTGTTTCAGGTTAAGTAGTACAAGATTTCTGGAGAAGTATATACAAGTATTATGGCTTATCTAGGCTTAGTTTTATAGCAACAAATGTATAGTTTTATCATCTTTTAATGCATAACTTCTAACACTCCCTCCCAGGATGATAAACCTAACCCAATACCCATTATTCCACTAATACTTAAAACCATAATTGTTTCTGTTTGTCTTTAAATATAAATTAAATTATACCCCACAATTTTCATGCCTGCTGAGCACCATAACATAATCCATATCCATCACTCTCCATTGCCATTGACTGCTATAATTCAGTACATATTAAACACTTACTGAGTCTGCTGACAGCCAAAATTTCCAACATTCCCTTCTCCACACCTAATAAACTTGAGCATTCCATCTTAAATTAAATTTTACCATTGCCCCTTGAAGTTTGTTGGGTCCTAGCCTTTTTCTCATCACATCCACCAACTGATTTTGGGTTGAAGTCCATTCTAACTTTGCATCATGAGTTCTGATGAAATCATTAAAAAAGTAAAACACCCTCATCAAACTTCTAGTCCGCTTTCTTGACTTTTTTTCTGTTGCAATTGCTGACTTGTTTTTGCAAAGTATCCTCATAGATAGGTATTTTGAAATTTAGTTCAGAAATTAAGTTGGCAATACGCAAGAGAATTTCTGTTCTGTCAGATAAGGAAGAATATTCAGCCACACATGTAGACTTAGTAACTACTGTTTGCCTTTTTGCTGTGCAAGAAATAACATACCCAAACACATTGATGATGTGACCGGAAGAAGATCACTCATTTCCCCCCACTCAATTTTCTCTCCTCCACCAGTAAATAAAAACACCACTTCTTTTAACTGCTTCAGGTAACCAACTAACACATCAAACACCTGCCAATTATTTTCCAAAGGACAACTTGTGTATCTCACTAACAGATTTACTGAATAGGTCTAATCCGGCTGTGTTCCACCAGCCAGCACAACAAAAAATCTGATTAATGATTGGAAATCCAAGGTTTTGACAGCAGTACCTTGATTGATCTCCAATATCTCCTCAGGAAATGTGTATCTATGGGGAAAATATTTTCTTGGGTAAGTGTTAGTGATCTGATTTGTCAACATCCTTTGAGATAATGTCAATTTCCCTTCTTCTTTTTTGATATAAATGCTAAAAAATGTTGTTGCATTATCTTCCCATTTGACTTCAATCTTTTGTTGCATTCTTTGCTTCACCTTTTGAACTAAATAACTTCATTACCTAGTTATTGCCTAGGGAGTCCAAATGATTCGACACTTGGAAAATGGCTTTGCTGGATTTTGGAAACAAATTCCAGAAAATTTCTGAAATTTGTGATTTTCCAAATCTGGTGCCTGCTGTGAGAATACTTGGTTTTCAGTCTTAATTCTCTTGAAATAAAATTATTTCCTTGAATTTAAACTAAATCAGCTTTCACTCAACTATCACAAGATCTAGAAGCGGAATTCCCAAAATTGTTTTCTTTGTTCTCATTTTTCTTCTTGTTCAGGATTTATCACTTTTATTTTTATTCATCTTTCAATTTATTTTCATTTCACACTTGTTTCAATTCTTCAAACTCAATCAACAAACCTCAAATCTCTCAATCAAATAAACTCAAATCAATTCACCAACTCTCAACTCTTAATTGTAAAATATTTCAAACTTTACCTTCCAAAGTCCTTGGTGAAATCAAAATTATCATTCCCTTAAAATAGGGCATTACTAAATTCACGTGGTCTGCCCGCAAACTCACGCGGTTTTGACTGCGCGCGGACAGACCACGTGCACGCGGTTTTCCGCAAACTCACAAAACCGCGTGAGGGAAAAATAAAAAGAGGGATGGGTTCTTGGGGGTCTAAAGGCCCCTAAATAAATTTTTCAGAATTTTTGAAGGGTTTTTTGACCCCTAAAAAATTAACCAAAAAAAAAAAATAGAAAAAAAAAAAATTATTTGCACAGGGCCCCAAAACTTCATGAAAGGGCCCTGTCCCATGGAATATAAGTTGATAGCACTGCAAGAAAAAGTCAAGCAACTGGCTGCACTTGACATGTAAGTTGCCTTTGTGCACAAAGGCAACTTGCATGTCAAGTGCAAGCAGTTGCTCGACTTTTTTTTGTAGTGTAGGGGTTAAGATAAACCCCTAAACTGAAAATAAATGCAAAAAAAATAAAATAATAATAACAGGCAGAGAACTACCATATACAAGAGTTTCTGCAGTGAAAAAAATTAAAAATAAGAGGGAAAAAAAAAGTAAAACAAGAAAACAAAGAAAAAAGAAAGGAAACAAAGAAAGATACAGATATATGAATAAGCAAAATGAGAAAGAAAAAAAAAGTAAAACTAACAGAAGACCTAAAAAGCAAGACTCGGAAGAAAGTGATAGAGAAAAAAAAAACAGAAAAAGAAGAAGAAGAATAAAAATGAGAGAGAGAAGGAATAGAAAAACGGGGAGAAAAAAGAAGAAAAAATAAAGAAAAAGAAAGGAAAAGAAAGGAAAAAGAAAGAAAAAAGAAAGAAAGAAAAAAGGAAGAAAGAAAAAAGAAAGAAAAAAGAAAGAAAGAAAAAAGAAAGAAAAGTGAAAGAAAAAAGAAAGAAAAAAGAAAGAAAAAAGAAAAAAAAAAGAAAGAGAGAAAAATTGAAAAAACCCTACCAAAGAAAGAAAAAAGAAAGACAAATAGGGAACAGAGCAAAGAAAACTACACAATAGGGTGTGTCAAAGTTAGCCAATCAGCCATTACAAATCCACCATTTTTTTTTTATCAAATCCGCCATTTTTAATGGCAGATTTTCCAAACACACTTACCCCAACACAAGTGTGTTTCAAAATTGACACAAGTGATTATTTGAGAGGAAATCCGCCATTCCTCTCATCAAATGGCTTATTTCATGAAAATAGCTGATTTCACAATTCAAAAAAACAACCAATCTAGTTTCATTGCAGCATCATCAGCATTGCTTCTCATCTCTTCAAAAAACTAATCAATACTTCATATAGTTCACTAATTGATGCCAGAAATCTCAGCAAGAAAAAAACTTGAAAATTCATTGTGCCTTATGGAATTCTTGATGTGTATTGAATCAGATTCTAATTCTGACTTGGAGACTGACTTTTCTACTTCAATTCCCCATTCAAAAACAATACCTAGCTCCCCAATCAAATAATTTTCATCAACCACTTTATGAAAGACAGAAGCTTCAACAAGTTCCTGAGCTTTCTTTTTGGCAACTCTTCAGAAAAAATTTAACCTCCTTCATGACTCTTTTGGAAATGATGCAGACCAGTAAAGTATTTCAGAATAATTCACGAAATCCTCAAAGAGACCCAGCAGTCCAACTTGCTGTTGGATTGTGCTGACTTGGTAGAAATGGTAATGGATCAGCCATTCAACAATTACAAAATCTCTTCTCAGTGGTTCATGGAGCAATAGCTCTTTATACTAAGCAAATAATCAAAGACATCCTCCCACTTTATCATCAGCTTCTAACTTGGCCAACTAAGGAGGAGCGGATTGAGAACTCTCAGGTTATGCAGGAGGAAGGATTTACAGGATGTGTGGGTTTTGTTGATGGAACCACAATCCCTTTGAGTCAGAAACCTCTAAATGATGGTAACCATTGTTTTAATCATCAGAAAAGGTATGATATGTTATCATAAAAATTTCATCCTTCCAAGATTTTGATTTTATTTCATCCTTAGGTATTCTGTAGCGGTCCAGCTTGTGTGTGATGCCAATAAGAAGTTCATTCCAATCCATGCAGGTCTACCTGGGTCTTTCCATGATTCGAATGTATTTCAGAGGAAGCAGATTAGTCAAGATCTAGCCCAATACTTTGAGGAAAACCAATATCTTTTAGCAGAATCTGCCTAGGCTAATGGGAAATATTTTATACCAGCTTTTCGTACCTCTCAATCGGAAACCTCTGAGAAAACCCAATTCAATTATTATCTGGCCCAATCAAGAGTAAGAATTGAACATGCTATAGGTATTCTCAAAGGATGTTGGGCTAGCTTACGAGAAATGAGGAATCAACTTTAAAATGAAAACAATGTGAAATTTTTTATTCGTTGGGTGATCTGTTGTGTTTTTCTTCATAATCAAATGGCTGAAATCAAAGATGAATGGGAAGAGTTATTCAATGAAGATTCCCCTGAACCGCCCATCCTAATTGTTGAATTTCTTGATTAAAATTAGGAAAACTAAACCAGACTGAAAGAAGAAAACAAAAAAGGAAGAATGAGA
>JNCO01004361.1:0-15367 GCA_000785685.1 Uromyces viciae-fabae
GTATGTACAACTCCTGATTATGTAATTGACCCTTTTCCATCTATCTTACACCCCTGACCTATTTATTTTCTCTTAAATACAATCTGATTTTTTACATGCACACAACGAACTCAGCCCAGCACAAAACATGACAAAGACGTCCATCAATATTACCTAAAACTAAGCAATGATCTTAGTCTACAATTCCAAGTTTGGGCCATGCCCCAAAACGATACGCTTCTCACTTTAGGCCAACATCTAGGGTGTGCCAGAAAGTTTCGCTTACCCTGGAGTTCAATAGAACGATTCATTTTCAAGTCTGGCAATAGAATTTATCGATCAGAGTAAAATTTTTGTGGGAATTTTAGTCAGGTTTAGAAGTTTGAAATGAGGGATCATCCCGGTCTGATAGTATAGAGGAATAATGTTTGGACAATGCAAGAATCAAGCTGGGTTTTAGCCTGGAAAGACGAAGTTAGGTGCAAAAGGAATCAGATATGGGGAGAACATCCGGGCCGTGTCACAGAAGATACACTTGAATTTAACATGACAATATACCCAGACAAAGCAAAGACAAGAAATTCAGATTGATATATATATTTTGTACAGTTTTGATGAAGAAAAAGAGGGTAAAATGCCCAGAAGAAATTAGTTGAAAAACTCAAGACCCATATGTGACTTGCTTAGTAAAATTGAAAAAAACAAGATTCAAACAATTATTGGAAAGAAATAAAAATTATTTTCATCCTTTCCAACAATACCTTTGAAAGCAATCAGCACAAATTCCATCCCTCTTTACACCCATTCTAAACCTGGCGCGATCAGCTACTGCGCATGCTAGACAAGCGGGCCACAAAGGATCTCGAAATTTTTTCATTCCAATCAATTGGGGACTAGGGAATCCCCGATAAGCTATTTCAGAAGAAGCAGAAATAATTTCTAATGCTTCTTGCTTTGGATACTATGTATAGAAAAATAATTGCAAGAGGTTAAAATTTTATTGAGATCCCTAAAAGTATTAAAAAAAAAGAAAAGAAACACTGACTTGAGCTCGATTAATTGATGAATTAGTTATACCTCGCGAACCATCTAATGGAGCTGAATTAGGAATCCATACAACAAGGGTAGTTTCTGGTTCTTCACAACCGAAAAAATTTGGATGCATTCTTAACTGCATGTATTCTGAAGATGACTGAGGTACCTTAGGGAATCTAGATTTCGACTGAAGTGAAGCTCTAGCAAAAGTGGCTTTTAATGAAGCTCCCGTCGAATAATTATCTCCATTGTCCTATTGATTTTTACTCGAATTAGCTTCAATTGACAATTTTCAGAATTGCGTGATGATTTTTTTTTCTCTTTTTTTTTTTCAATTTTATTGTGTTACTTACACCATCTAAACTGATTGCATCAATTCCAACAATCACATCTAACCGTCTTGCAGGAATTAAGAGGGGGGAATAAGGCGTGACAGCTGAATTTCGAACAAGTTAAAACATTTTTTTTCTTGTTCAGGAAAGGAGTATTCATTAACCAAGACGTTAGTTTGAAGTGAAAAGAGACTGACCGCCGTCGAGACCCCCGTCTAATAAGCGCAAATAAGCTGAATTCTTATCAAGATAACCAGGTTTTCCAGATTGAAAGAAAGGGTTTGGAACTGAAGCAGTATCAATTGAGATACCAGGTTGAAACTTTCCAAAAGTTGTATTAATGGCTTGGATGAAAGATTTTATTGTACTTTTTTCATAAAGATATTCTTCGGATGTATTAAAAGTCGGGAAGATGTTACTTGAAATTCCAGATAGAAAATGTGCCTGATCAAATCCATTCACACATTTCCCTGAATCCATAGGTTTTCCCGCTCTTAAACGAGTTCCTAGATACTCGGTTGGAATGAAACTTGATAAATCTGAGTCCCAACTTCCTGTTTCGTCAGGCGTGAATTCGTATTGATTACTCGTCACGGGTAAAGATGCATTTGGCTGCTTTTTGGATTGGTCCTGGCCAGGCGATAAAGCGAGGGCAGTAATAATAGGATAAGGCAGCTGAAATTTTTGGAACTTTGCTCTAAAAAAATGGAATAAGTTCACTTTCAGATTTTCTCTTACGGGATCTTTGATTTCTCTAATAAAAAGGATTAGACTGAGGGACATACAGGTTTCTTATACCAGAAAATGTTACATCAATACCGTGGGTTAAATTGAAATTGTAAAAATTGTTTTCAGTCGTTTGACCAAGTGTATGAAATCGAACAAAAAGTCCCCATAAATCGGCCATTGTGACAGGAAAACCTGCTTTAGATTTTCCGGCCATTTTTACAAATCCATCACTAAGGTACTTTTTGTTGAGTTCAGCAGAAGATAATTCATTGGTTCTTGCAGAACTTCCTGGCTGGTTTTTTTTTTTTTTTTTTTTTAGGTTTTTATAAGCTCAAATCATATCGAATATTTACCCAAAAACACAAGGATTCAAAAAAGAAGAATGATTGATCCACCCACCGTAAATAAATCAAATTGTGGTAAGAGGTTAGCCAATGCCTGTGGATTCTTTCCCATGGCTAAGTTGTAGGCACCATACGTAAGTGCTAAAACACTCCAAGATCCTCCACTGAGGCCGACAAGGTAATCTGCAGCGTTCAATAATCCAGCCGTACCAACTTGTATTGAAATTGGATGCTGAGCTTCAAATGCACTCAGTGCACCTAAAGAATACAATGTCGCACGAAGACTTCCTCCTGAAATTGCAAACCCAGTCCTTGGTAGTAATTCTTGTCTTTGACCACCTAGAATTTCAGTCAAATATTTCGGAAGAGCTGATTTTTTTCCAAGAGAATTCTGAACATTTTTGAGGTAATTGGCGTAGGCCGGTCGGGCAACTTGGGCTCGACGTGAGCTGACGTATTTACTTTCCTTTGGTCCCAAGTGCTTCGCGTTGTTGGAGACACCCGATCGTATCATACGCTTGGTAGAATCTGGACATTTTACAAAGTGAGGGGTAGATGATACTACTATGATTGAAAACAAAAGAAAGAATAATGCAGTACAGTAGACTCGGTAAAAAGAGAGAATTCTAAGAAGACTTGTGTAATTCATTGAAAAATATGAAGAAGAGGAAGTTTGATTGTATCTCCTTGAGATGACTCAACCGTGTCCGTAAGAGAGGTGGATGAGGCCAAATTTGTCAAGGGCTAGTATAGTCACTGACCACTTAAGTTCTAATCCGCTGCTAGTGGTAAGACCAGACTGGTCTAGTGGGGATGTCACAGATCCAAGCCGGCGGAGTTTATCACACAAGCGGAGGAAAATGAAAACTGCCAATGTAAAGTGTGGTGTTGAAGAGGTATTTCTCACCATGGCCTGCTGTGTGATAAGGTTGCATCAAGCCATTTTGTATAAAGGGAAATGACGGAGTGATTTGAAGGCCCTCCAGTTTGAGTTGTGTGGCACAACCGCACCCGAGGAACAATGTCGATTAATTACTGTATCTAGTCCGAGTATGTACATACAACGCCCAAAGTGAATAGATACATTCTGCAGTTGCGCCAACACCATTATTTTGGGACCCTTTTTTTCGTACCAATTGACTGAGATTTGTTCACAAATAGTGAATACATGCGATTGAGGAGAAACCACCAGATAAGGTTGATAGCAGCACATAAGATTAGAGTGATTTTAGTTTTGGTTCAGTGATCCTATGTAAGAATAACTGCATATTTACATTATCAAGATTTCAGAGAAAAATGCGGAAAATATGGCATCAATGGTTTGGTTGTTTCGAGAGATTAATTATGTTGACTTGAACTATCTTTAGTAAAAAGAGTCATGTTGATGGATGAGCGAGAAGTACAAGGCTGGGAAGGCAAGAATGGAAAAGTAGATTTATTCTTGACAGTTCACCTCGAGGTTCTTTCAAGGGACGAAATCATTCAATAAAGTCACTTTACTTTGGACCTTGACCAATTAAACTAGTAAGCATTCCACTAATTCAAATTGAGTTCTGGCAAGCTTTTAAGGTACATGTGGGAAGACTTGAGACTTGATTGATTCTACATGCAAACCGATCCAATGCCTTACAAACATAACATTTATCATCAATTTGGTGTGTGCAGGTGGAGCAAGTTGAATTGCAACGGTTAAAAGAAACTTGATTTGGGAAACATGATTTAAGATAACTTATAAATGGAGAAAATTTCTATTCAATTCGCTAGTCAACGGTTAACCAACTGTGATTCCCTTCTCATTCATTTTAATTTATTTTTGAGATTTTAGTGCAAATTTATCATTTTTATAATTTTTTTCTTATTTCTGAAAAAAAGTTATTTCAAAAAAACCCGGGAATTTCCAAAATAGGTGGGTGATTTTTTTTTTTTTTTTTTTTTCATCTTCTCTGATCTCCAAACTACTTTCTATAATTTTCTATGGTTCATGCAGCTTACTTTTTCTATTTAAGCATGCAGATACTAGACAATCAGTGGCTTATCTGTCAAGAGATAGAATGGGGCCAGTTCTGGGGAAAAAAAGAAATCATCAAGACCCAATACTGACACAAAACCATGGACCCAGCGCAATTCAACATCAGCAACCTCACGTTCCTGGATTCACTTTCTTCACAGTATATCAACAATGCGGCCCAACTCTTCCAACCCAATGAGCCTGGTATCATTCCCAGGTCCATCAGGTGCAAATCTAGATGTTGATGACATTGAATTGGGACAAATGATTCCAGACCCACCAACTTTAGCTAACATCATCAAATTATCCAATTCCAGTCTTGACAGCTCACAAAAAAAAAAAAAAAACTCTGTAGAAAGAAAAGCCGTGTCAATATGAGAGACTGAGCCCTTTATTTAGATTCCAAGAACTCAATGGTTCTGCTAGGCAACATTTTCCTGAGAAGTTACCTATAGTAGATTGTAAGCCTAGACATAGTACTCCAATAGGATGGTTCACAATAGAACTTTGTCAGCATTTGTTTTTTTTTTTTGAAATCAGCAACAGGTTTGCAAATCAGCAATTGCTGATTTTCCACTCAAACTTTGCTGATTTGGACCAGATAAAATTCCATATCAGCAAAGAAATAGTTCTGGAAATATACTTGGCTCTTTGTGGATTTAATAGAATTCCCCCGGAGGATCTGGGTCACAGTTTGCTGATTTGGATGCATGTTTTTTACTGATCAGCAAAACAAATCAGCCACCTTTTTTGGTTTCTGATTTGTGTTGTTTTTATAGATCTAAATTGAAGAAATATCAAGTTTTAGATTGATGAAAGAGTAGAAAAATGAAAGAGAGGCTGGGGAACAAGAGAGCCACAATGATTCTAGATAAAATATGCTCAAACTCAATGGTTTTTATTTCATGGAGAAAGAACCAGATTTAAACAAAAAATAAGACAGACCCCCTTGCAAGGTATGAAGGGGTTTCACACCAAAATAATAAGAAATAAATAAGTGAGTCACAAGATATGAGCAGACTAATAGTAGAAAATCAACAATTTGGAGAAATGTGGGTTCCAAATCAGCAAAAAAAAAATTTTGACATCAGCAGGTTGGATTGGGTATTGTGAACCTTCCTAATAACTGGCCCTTACTAGTCTCCTAAAATGTTACAGACTTGTTTAACCTGCACTAATCTGAATGAAAACATCCCTAAAAACCCTTTTGAAACCATCACTGTGATTGACTATGTAAGTAAAAATCTCTGCTATGATATACAAGCTCCACCACTTCCACCCCTTACAATACCCAAACATCCTGAAACCCCCCCCCCCCCCCCCCCCCCCCCCCCCCCCCCCCCCCCCCCCCTACTACAGAAGCCCTTACCACCAACTGTTACCACCCTGTAGCTTGCAGCCCACCAGCTCATAATTTTACCCACAGCCCACCAGCCCATAGCCTTTTGTTGATTTTCTGGTCATTCTTTTCCACTCTCATCCTCCAAAATTTTCTCTATTCTTCTGTAATAAAATAATTAAATAAGAATATCAATTTTCTATTATATTTCCATATAGTCTTACACAGGTGTGTAGTTTCCTGTGGGGATAATGTAGATCATTAAGTGTGTAGTTGCTTTTTATCTAAAATTCCTTTATAAGTATTCCATGTGTGGTTTTGGTTTGTTTATCTTTCTATTTTGCTCCATGTGTAGTTGTGGAGTGATTTACTTAGCATAGCCCATAGTCAATTAGTGTGCTCAATTCTGGATCTAAGTTTGACATAGATCATTTTGTTGACATACTTTCACATAGTTACATACTTTTAAGGTTGGTGCAAACCTTAAAAGTATCTTTTAAAAGTATGTAACTATGTGAAACTGCAATGACCCATCAGAATTGTGTGCTTGGAATCTTCCAGCCCTTTTCACATACTCTTAAAAAAGTATGTGAAACTTAGTAAAAATGACTATGTAAAACTTGGATCCAGAATTGAGCACACCTAATGTGTAGTTGTTGGTTTTGGCACTTAGCATAGTTTTTACTGTTAGGTCATGTGTAGTTGTGACCTAAATTATGTTCTTCTAATGTGTAGTTATGAGAATATTCTTTTGGTTTTCATATTATGTCAAAAGTTTGTGAGACTGCTCTCCTTTTAGTATCTAGATAATTTTTGATGAAATAAAATCCATTGAGTCTGAGCTTAAAATTTCTTTAAAATAAATTTTTTCTTCCAGCTTCTCTTTCAAACTAGTTCTCCATTATCATTAAACCTCTTGTTTCAAGACTCAGAGATTAAAAGTGTTCTCCCGCAGCCCACCAGCTCACAGTTTGCTCCCACATCAAACCTTTGATTTTCCCTTCTCCTCTGCAGCCCTTGATATATGGTACACCACCCTGAGTAACCCTTGTGCACTTGTGTTATCCAAATATTCCCTAATGCTCTGCAATACCTTGGTTTCTGATAAATTCTCTCAATCCCCCCCCCCCTATCAAAAGTGGCCAACCCTTGCAGACACTTTCCATCTTTGCCACAGCTATTAATCAGCCTGTGCAATGACTCCAATTTCTCAGATTACTACTCCAACTCTTCCCACCTTACCCAACACATATCTAAATCCCACAATGTTTGGTAGCACTCATTCATATAAAAAAAAGTGGAGGCTGGGGAAAAATATGTGAAACAAGCCAAATTTCTCCATATCCTAACAGTTTCCAAACAAGCAAAGGAGATGGAGAAGAAGAAAAGTTCTGACTTACAGGTAGCAAAAAAAATGGCAAAGTTACCACATTTGTTTGGGACAGCAACCTCATTGGAATCAATCAGATTCATTTTAAAATCACATTCATTTTAAAATTGCATGATGTTGTAAGAGTAGAGAGGTAATACTTCATTGCATCAAGAATTTTAGAGAGAAACTTAAACAAGTAACAACTTAGAAAACAACATTTTTAGTTTATAATATTTTTCTATTTAGATGCATTGAAAACTGTATAAAGTAAATTTTATTTACATGAGATGAGACCATCAACTCAGGCACATGAAACAAAATATAAAAGAAACTCAAACAGAAATTTTCACAACAGAAACAAAGCCTAATTGAAATTTAATATATCTTTAATTACTTTAGATGAATTTTAAATAAATTGATAACCAAAGGAAACTGATAAAAGAAAATGTTTTTTATTTTATATAATAACTGAGATGGGATGAGTTGATGTTATTTTACCTTCCCAGCCACTAGTTCCTAGCTCCTCCTAAGTGAGAGACTAGCAATTTTTAGAGATGGCACATAGTATTAGCACCCAGGTACCTGGGGCGGGTGTGGGTTCCTCCTTGAATTTTCACTAATTTTTGACACCTGCACCTGCGCCTGAAACCTGTTGGCAGGTACCTGTGGGTGTTGGCAGGTAACTGAGGGTGTCAGCCTTTACTGTTAGGAGAAGAAAAAAAAAATAATGTGAGCAAAAAGTATTGGGCAACTATTGGTTTATTTTTTGTTTACCAGCATATTGGAACTCCAAAAATTGTGAACATAAAGCTGGATGTAGAATTCTTGTCAATTTTGCTTTTGGCGTAGTCAGAATCAGCCCACCATTGAAGAAATTCATTGGATAGAGAATGGAAATAGTGAAGGCCTAATTTAGGTGTGCCTTTCAAGTAGGAAAAAAGGTGTTTTTCTGATCTTAAGATGGGATGAAATTACAAAACGGGGAATTATGATTAGAACTGATCTTGATGAATCAAAAAAAGAGTAGAATTGAGATGAATGAGGAAATTGAGAGAAAGAAACTAAAAATAATGTTTTTTTTTTTCTGCTACCATAAGTTATTGAGTGGGAGATTTATTGTGTCACACAGATATGGGGTTACTTCCAACAGATGTTCATGTGACCCCAGATTCATATCTTGGAATAATTTGATCAAGAAAAAAAAAGAGAAGAAATTGGCCTTCAATCTCATGACTTTGTTGAATCTGGATGATCTTACCCACCACTACTCCAGTACCAACGGTGGGCCAGCTACGCTACCCATAGCGTAGTGTTAGCTTATTAAGCTACGCTACCTTAAAGCTACCATTAGCACCAATTTTTGACAACTAATGCTACAGGATTTTGAAAAAAAAAGAAAAACCTTAGTGTAGCGTTAGTTGAGCCCCCCAACTAATGCTAACCAAATTTCCTTTTTGTGGTGTTGTAGAGGTGTTAGCTGTCAGAAAAGCTACGCAAACTGTAGCGTATATATCAGCTACACTAACGCTACATTTGAGTGTAACTCCAGCTAACAGCAAGATAACCAAGTGATGGTAGTGGGGAAGAACAGGGTTCTCATTACTGGAAGAAACAGATCAGATAAAAAGAAGATGATTGATAAAAATTATGTATATGTTAAAAAATTTCTCTGGAGAGTGCAAAATGTAAAGGATAATAGTGTGAGTATCATAAATAAAAGAGAGAAAAAAACTATTTTTTAGAGGTTTTTTGTGAGAAATCAACATAATTCTTGACAAATTTTTGAGCCTTTTCAAACTTTCCTGTTACTTGAATCCCCTGTTCGAGCCACATATTACTACTCACACATCTCTCAATTGTCTGTGGCTTCAAACTTCCATGAACACTGGAGCAGACATCAGCTGCTGAGAAAAATGCTCACTCAGCAGCACAAGATCATGATGAGCTGGCTAAGTAGACTTTGGCCAAAGATTATAGGACAGGAAACTCCTTTGAATGTTCCTATAATACAAAGATAAAAAGAAATGAATATCAAAACACCTACAAACCGGAAATATAAATAAAATGCCTTCCACCATTTTAAAATTCTCTTTTTATCCTTTGCAGCTGGACCTCATAAGCAATCAATGTTTTTGACATAGACCTCTAGCTCATTTCTTTCACCAGAATCTGGAGGAGCATTGAAAAACTCAAAGATATTATTGTTATCAACTTTTGGAGTGTCCTTCTCTAATTCTTCAATATTGTCCTGAATCTTCTTTTTCTGTGCCTCTTGCTTGTTGTAATGCTTCTCTGGCAGAGATCATGCTTCTTGCTATTTTTCTGGCCATAAATGAGCAAAAAATCTAAGTCGGAATGCTGGGTGAAGCAAAGTGGCCATCACCAAGGTCTCACATCTAAGCACCTCTTCCCGGTATTCCTCAAGCTTTGTTATCATCTTGTGATACATTGGATGAAAGGCATTTTCTTGGGAACCAGCTGCTTCCTTCTTCTTCAATTCTTGAATTGTTTGATAATAATTGGCCAACACAAAAGCACCGCTAGGACCATCACCCCCCATTTCCTTGATAAGAAAATTGAAAGGCTAGCATAGCAATATCATCAGCAATATGAATCAAATTGGAAAAATTTCATAATTCACTCACCTTAAACTCATCATTCAAATGCTTGATTTGCATTCAATTGGCCTGGGTAAACCGAATTTCCTTGAACTGGCCCAACAGCTTACAGTTTTGTTTGCGGCTCTGCCTGGTGATCTGATCTTAGAATTTGAGAAACTCATCATGGAGAATTGCATCAATCACCTAATTGGATAATTTCAACAATGGCCTGATCCAGTTTTTTTCATGAATTACTCACTTCTCTTGTGTTATAGGAACGCCTGCAGCTTTCATACTTGATGTTCCAGCGTATCCCATAACCAGCAATCAGAGGTTCTAGCTTTTTACCTTGTATTGCATTAGCACACCATTTAAAGTCTTGTTGCCATGCAGCAGAGCCAGTGATCCTTTTCAAACCAAAGTCCAACTGTGCAATAGATGTTGTTAGTAATAGTATTAGCTACCCAAACAAAACAAAAAGAAAATACACACATTTTGAGTCAATTCATGCAGCTTATTGGATTTGTTTCTGTTTGTGGCAGAAGTTTTATTTTTGTTGGATTGTTGACTCATACAATTATTGGAATCATCTTTATCATTGTCCTGCTTGTTGCAAGCATCATTGTCATTTTCATCTTCATCCATATCCTCTTCTCCCTCATCACATCATCAGTCTCAACATTTCAATTGGATCCCTCTTCATCCACACCATCTTCCTCTTCATCCTCCTCTTCAATGAGTTTCAGGTTATTTGAGTAGGGAACAGATCCAAGAAAATCTTTCTTGAGTTTAGATGGAGGAGGGGCTTCAAGACCAAGTTCGTTCAAGCCAGCATTGACAACCAATGCCATTTTGTGACAAAAGCACTTAATATGCATTGTTTTGTAGTCCCAAGAGAAATCTGAACCATCAAGATCAAGAAGTTTCAGATGCATTGTTTTGGCCATTGTGTTGTTGTTGGAACCTGTTGTTGTTGGAACCTGAATCAGTTGTCTGAAAAATCATGTATATATCATGAAACAAATCAGTTATGTTGCTTTGCTTTTTTGTGAAAAATTTTTAATTACTATCTATATTTCTTTGAAGGCCATGCTTTGCCAATATGTTGACTATTGGCTCTGACAACAAGCTTACTTTGTGGTTCCAGGAAACTAACTTGAGAGAAATATTTTGGACAACATAATTCCAATCATTATCAATAAATGAAACCAAAGCGGTTTCCTTTTGTTGTCCAGACATCATGGACTAGGGTGATTCCACTTCGAGAGTAATACCAGTCTGTTAGTTGTGTGTTAGCTGTGGGTTAGTTGTGTAGCACAGCATAGCAAAGCTTATTTGGAGCTACGCTACACTGACTTTTAGATGTGAATAAGCTATGCTACACATTATTTAAAATCCTTTTAGTGGAAGAAAAGCTACGCTAACTGTTAGTGTAGCGGAAAAAAACTCAACTAATGCTAAATAAAAATTTGAAATAAGATTTTCTGCTATGCTAACTGTTAGTGCAGCTGATTAGAATTTCAACTAACGCTACACAAAGTTGGAAGGAAAAAAATAAGCGCTACACTAACGGTTATTGGCCGTTTAGTTTAGTCTAGCATAGCGGCCCACTGTTGCCAGTACCATGAATTTCTGAGAGATAATTCATCAGTTTGTTGGTTCTCTCTTTTCAATTTCTTGCTTTTCCAATTTTATTTGATTTGGTTTTCTTTTTCTTTTCTTTTTTACAATCATAAATAATGATTTTTGGCAAAAACCTCTGTCCTACCGCTATCTCACACCTATCAAAAATTCATAACACCACTCAGTAACACCATTCACCACTCTTAAATCATATTCAATCAAAGTCACTGTCAGCTGTCTACTATGTTGGAGCCAACTAAAAAATAGCAGATAAAAAATAAAAACTAAAATAATATTTTTTAGAACTAAAAATATTATTATAAAACAATAAAATAAGTAATTCTATATTAAGGAGTAAGAATAGTATGAATATTATTGCATAAATGGATTCCCCATGTAAAACAACCTAGGGTCACTCACTGGAGGTACCCCCAAATTCCTACTCCTTAACCCTTTTTGCCATAACTGGGCAGAAACTAAGATAACACTGGTTAAGACCGTGTTCACATGTAAATAACTGGTTAAACATGTCATGGATATGTAATTTTGTGAAGCATACTATGGACTAAGTCAGAAATACATGCAAAATAGCGGATTTGTGCTTAGTTTAGAAGTTAGGACCATACAGTTAATGCAAAACAAGAGTACTGCTAAATACAGGACATTTACATATGTCTTGTTACATTGCAAGAAAGTTACATAGCCAAATTTTACATACGGTGAAATTAACTACAATAGAAAGCTCCTGTATGTTACATAACCTAGAGCTTGACCAAACATGAGGTAAGATGGAAAACACACGGTCTCCAAGCCTCACTACAGTTATAGCACAAGTTTGTGGAGTATCTGTATCATTCAAAATGATCTCAGAGCAACCCAAATAATTATCAACACATTTTCACACGGTGAACTAACCAATAATACAGTTACAAGGCCTAAGGCGTGACCAAACTCTGGTTCAAAGGAAAACAGCTGTATTGCACTAGTAACAATACAGGTTACCTTCCACCATTTATCCTGGCCAAACCAATAACGCCCCAAGGATACCAGATTAATCCCCAGGACCTCAGAGGTTACTGAGCACGGGAAAAATACCCAGTACTGGTCCAGACCCTCCAGTACTGAATAAAAAATACAGGAACTTGGCTAAAAGAGCTCAAAACGTGATAACCCCAATTCCTACAAACTTGAGGTTATCCTGTACACCCCAGGGGTTGAAAATATTATATAAGGGGGCCTCTAATCCACCTTTCCAATCCCCATTGTCATCCTTATCCAGCTATACACAGTTACTATATACTACAGTCACTTTTTAGCACCAAAGACACCAGATCCACCCTCACCTGCGCTCTAGGATCCCCTTCAGAACTCCAACGGCGCCCTCCCCTCTCACCACGACACCAAGATCCCCTTCAGAACTCTTCTGCGCCGTAACTGTACACCCCAGGGGTTGAAAATATTATATAAGGGGGCCTCTAATCCACCTTTCCAATCCCCATTGTCATCCTTATCCAGCTATACACAGTTACTATATACTACAGTCACTTTTTAGCACCAAAGACACCAGATCCACTCTCACCTGCGCTCTAGGATCCCCTTCAGAACTCCAACAGCGCCCTCCCATCTCACCACGACACCAAGTTCCCCTTCATAACTCTTCTGTGCCGTATCCCCCTTCAGGTAAGTCTCTGGGCCAATAGGTTTGACCCAGAAACCCTTCTTCTCCATACCACTTTGTGGTAACTCTGGGTTTAACCACCCCTGATAATTCATCAGGCCCCAGATCCAAGTTGGATCTCAAATTTGAAGGGTTAAACTACCCCAGGAATCTGTTCCTGGCCCCTAAATTAATCAGAGGGTTGAACAACCCCAGAATAGCTGGCCCCTCTGTTAATTTTATATAAAATTAACACCAAACCAACGTTGAAAACTAGTCCCCAGACTATTTTCCAACACTTTTCAGCTTGTGTAGCTAAAGGGTATTCAGTCCCTGGCATCACAGAGCCTGACAGTCACTCAAACAGTTCAAACCCCACACATTTATCATTCAAATAATTCAAGGAACCAGCCCCTTCAAAAACATCAATAGTGAAGAAATCTGATTGAAAATCTTGGCTGTTCTTTGAGAAAATGGATGCTTGGACTCCAGAAGGTACTTGAGTTGAAATCAAAGAAATCTGTAAGATTCCTTCTGGAGACCTCAATTTGGTTGTTTGCTTGAAGGTTGTGGCTTCCTGGCCTTTGATCAATAAGCATGAATGGACCCATTTATGTAACCCAGTTCTTATTACCAAAGAAATCACTTTTCCTGTCATGATTCACTCAGTACCCTTATTTCTTGAAATTGAACATAAAAAAATTATAGAAGATTTATGCAAAGAAAATGATATTCAAATGGATCAAATTGACAATATTAGGTGGTTAGGTAAAAAAAACAAAAGTAACGGTTTTATTTTTATTAACTCCAAAGATAAAATATGAGCAAAACGGATTGAAATGGAAAGCATTTAATTCAAATCACTTTTATCTTAAGAGGGGCACATTACACCAAAGCCCCAAATCACTCTTTGGCTTGCCTGGAAATAGACCATACTTCAAGTATTTGTAAGAATCAATCAATGTGCATTCAATGTGGTGAAATACATAACTCAAAATATTGTGGAAATCATATCACTGATGAAATTAGATGCTAAAGATGCATCAACAAAAAAAAATATAATCAATTAAATCCAACTACCCCTATTACCATTGATCATGATGGCTCACAGCAGCAGTGGGCAGATACATTCTCCAAATGGATAACTTTGAATGTAACATAACTTTTACAGTTACATTATCTTCCAGTTCCAGATGCCTGACCATCAGTTACAATATCTCCTGCAGAGAAAGGGCTCCTTTTTTGCTAGTTACGTTCCCCAGATAGTCTACAAAAACCAGGTTATGTTACATTTTTTGCCCAATTTTGGATAACTTGGGTGTTGTTACGTTACATTGTGGCCCAAATTTGGATAATGAACAAGTAACTTCATGGAAATTTGGTGGTTTATGAAAGTTTTAATCAATATAGGCAAGATCAAATTTCCCAAGTTAACTATAAACAATTGTTTGTACCAGTATTTTCCCAAGAAGCCATGCCATGTTAATTAAAAGGGTTTCACAGTGGGTATTGATCCCCAAACCTCATTGTTCATCCATGGAACAGAGGGACTCCTTAACCACTAGGCTAAATGCATTTTTGATAACCCATTTTTTTTGAATACTTACGACAAATTTGTCAAAATAATACAATGAATCCTTGAAAAAGCAAGAGAAAACTAGCGCTTATTGACAGAAGTAAGCAGATTTTTATTTAAAATTAAAATTAAAAAAATTAAATTAAATAAAATAATTTTACATTAAAAACTTATTTTATTTTTGCCTCTAGATAGTTACAGGAAATGAAAATATTAAAGAAGTAACAAAGAGAGATTTAAAACATAGGATTAAATTTTAAAATATTGTAAGAAAACTTAATCTATGTTTATTTTTATTTAAAAATAAATAAATAAATAAAATTGTTAAATTAAAGATTGAAATATTTAATTAACAAAGTTTTTATTATATTTTTATTTTTGCCTTTCTTTTAAAACAAATGACATATCATTACGTCATGATTGTAGAATGATTCTATAATGATTATGATTAAAATGATTCATGATCTTGATGAATCGTTCTTTCAAATCATCAAGATCATTTTAAATCTTTTTTGATCATATTGTTGATCATTTTTCTTCATAAAATCTTCTTATTTATTTTTCATATTAAAAATTAATTAATTATATTTTTATCAATAAAAAAATAATTAGTCAATCAACAATTTTACTTTTCATTATTTCCACTCTAATTTTATTCTTAGAATTATTAAATTATTTTTATAAAATTATTTTATCTTACACACCACAAAAAATTGGACGCCACCCGTATGCAGGTGGCAAGTTGTATCTCCTGTGTATCCAAGTGATATCTC
>JNCO01004362.1:0-15365 GCA_000785685.1 Uromyces viciae-fabae
GTGGTGTCGGTCGGCAGTAAGGGTTCCGGAAGTAAGGCGGATGCGGGATTGGTGATTGGGGCAAACGGCTGCGGAAACAGAAATCGGGGGGGTACACGGGGGGAAGGAGTGGAATAGGGGAAACCGGGTGCGGGAAGGGAAGGGAGGGGGGGGAGTTGTGAATAGATATATCATATCATATATATATCAGAATAAAACATTACGGTAGAGGAACTTAGCGGAACATTACACATTAAAATTCTTCTATTAAACTAAATTTACAACTCATCTCACTTGCGGGAAGATCAACACTCCGGGAACGGGAAAATCGTTGACCAAGACTCTTAGGGAGAGAAACTGTGGAAGCGCAAGGGATTAAGAAAGGGCCAACTCGTGTGGGGTTCTTAGTCTAGAGCGTAAGTTTCTCTTAGATCTTGGTTCATCATTCCTACAAAGCGGAATCATTGAGTTCTGGAACCTGCGGAGAGTCAAATTTGTGTGCGGTCACGGTTTATCTCTCCACAACGGATGTCAGGGATTGGCAAAGTCTCCCTATATTCAAAGATTGGATTAGACGGTTCCTGGAGAAAAATCCAGAGGCGCTGATATATAATCTGGGATCTTGTATTATCTCTCCCATGGTAAGTATGATACACTGGAATATGTCACTAGGGAAGGAAGAGGCGGTTAGAGAAGTACAACTCTTATTAGATAGGTATGAAGGTTATACAGACAACTTTTTCTGTTACACTGATGGGTCTTTTGAGAAAAGTAGGGGAGGAGCAGTGGTGGTGGTTTGCCCCGCTAGAGGCATTCATAAGGTTGTGAATCTGGGGAACAGGGTATTGATCTCGAACCATGAATGTGAGGCATACAGATTCTTATTGGCACTTGACATGTTATTAGAGAATTTGGGTTCATTCAAACAGGCATTTGTCCTGATAGATAACAAGGGCATAATTGCAAGGATGAGGGATTTCTTGCAGTTTGCTCCAGGGCAGTATTTGTTTAGACTCATTTTACAAAAAATAAATCAATTGCCGGCTGACGTTACTTTGAATTTCGTGTGGGTTGCAGGACACAAAGGAATTCTAGGAAATGAAGTTGCTGACAAGCTGGCAGGCGATGCATTTAGAATGGCCCCTTTGGCGGATTCAATTCTTTGCAGTAATAGAAATGTTTTGATGAGAGAGGTAATGCAGATAGGCGAGTTGTCAAGGCAAAAGAAGAAGCAAATTTCGGATTTACATATTGCATTCCCAGTGATAACCAATCAGCTGAGTTCGGGGCATGTTGCTCTTAATGCTTTCCTCTTCAAAGTAAAAGCTGTATAAGATCCCTCTTGCCCCAAATGTGGGGCAAGAGAAACGGTTGCTCATTTCATGGATTTTTGCCCCTCCTATGTAGGTCATAGACGACAATTACGAGCCGAGCTACGTCGGAAGAAAATTAGGTATTATCCGGAAAAACTACGGCCCCTGTTAAGAAGAACTGATTGTCACCAGTCACTCGCTCGATTTATAAAAAAACGACCCGGTTTGCGGAACGTTTACGATACCCTTGATGTTTTTATTTAGTGTTTTTTCCTTATTTTCTTTTTACTATTTTCATTTTTTATTTTTGCCCGCTTGTCTTCTTTATTTTATTTTTTAAAAAAAAAAAAAAAAAAAAAATGCGACTTTAAAGGATGAAGGAAATGTGATATGTGGCTAGCCTGACTAGATTTATTGTTTTTCTCAAATTGTGTTCAAGGAAGATGTGGTATCTTTCCATTGATTTTGTATTTCTTTACCTTACTCTACATAGATATTCTTAGTGTGCAATGCCATAGGCCAAATTACACTCAAAAAAAAAAAAAAAAACTGTGTATAAAATGATACAGTAAAATAAAAAATAACTCACAATTTTTTGTGATATTTAATTTTCTTTTATTTGAAAGATTAATTTGACAATCCCGGTGATGTAAATTGCCGGAATAACATACCCTATGGCCGGTGAGACTGCGGCACAGCAGTGTAACCTATTAGGTTACAACAATCTCCACAATATTTAGCTCAAAATCACCATATTTCGGCGGTGTTTTAGTTTTTTTTTGATATAGACTTACTAAACAAGTGAGTCATCTAAGAGGAAAATGCCTGGTTTGCAATGTTTTTTTTTTGCTGAAATCACAACATAAGCAAATGAGATATTTGACACCCCGTCATATTGTGTATTTTTGTTTATGTTTCCAACATCAGTTTGAGAAAGCTAGGATAGCCGATGTTTCCACAAGAATTTCAAACTGATGTTTTTTTTTTTTTTCATCTCACGATCAAACCTCATCAAACTCCGGGGACCGTCATTGCAAACGGTTCTTCGGCCAGGTGTGGAGCTTCGCTTTGCCATGTACATTCAGGACCCGCTTGAATTATCGTCAACTTAGGTTGTGAAACCTTTCCAGGCTACGCTCACTTGATTACATCCAGATGGGCTCATTAATTCGATTGGTTGGCCGCATGAATCGCTGCAACACGATGCACAGGTCTTTGACTGGCCGCGTCATCTATCCAAAGCCATGGTCTTGTACAATTCGGCGCTCAGTTTCAACTTCATCAAATCCAAAACCTATTTTACAAAAACTCGATCTCATCTCTCCAAACGATGCGCCACTACCAGGTATATACGATGGAAAGTGGAAGCTGGGAAATGGTGAAATATTAATACCTGTTGACCCAGCTACCGGGAAACCAATCGGGCCTAGAGTCGCATGTGCTGATCGTTCGGAAACTCTCGAGACAATCCAATCGTCAAGAGAAGCACAACTCATTTGGCGAGAGGTATCAGCGCCTAAGCGAGGTGAAATTTTGAAAGATATTAATCATCAACTCAACAAATTCAAAGATCCCTTGGCTGAACTAATTACACTCGAGATGGGCAAAATCAAAAGTGAAAGCTTAGGAGAGGTGGAGGAAGTGGTTCAAATTTGCGATTACAGTCTTGGGTTGAGCCGAATTTTTGGTGGAAAAATCATCTCCAGTGAACGCGCTGGTCACTTGATCAAAGAAATTCCCAACCCACTTGGGCTTGTTGGTGTCATTACTGCCTTTAACTTTCCTTGTGAGTAAGCTCAAAGACTAGCATTGCGATTGATTCAGAAGTCTAATAATCCTAGTTGTTATCCGTGTTTCCGGTTGTAACACAGGTGCTGTGTATGGCTGGAATTTCGCTCTTTCTTTTATTACTGGAAACTCTACCATTTGGAAGCCATCTCCAACAACTCCTTTGACAGCGATCGCGATGAACAAAATTATCAGCGGAGTTCTTGAATCACATTCTTTGCCGGGTGCTATTTCTAGCTTGGTATGTGGTGGCTCATCAGTTGGTGAACAAATCGTAAAAGATAAGAGAGTAGATCTACTGAGCTTCACTGGGAGCGAAAATGTGGGTACAAAAGTCGGAGAAACCGTTCAGGCTCGGTTTGGTAAAGTACTGCTCGAGTTAGGTGGAAACAACGTGAGAGTTTTTATCTTGTATTTGTCAATTCCTTGTATGCTAGACTTCTGATCTTCATTTAACTCCTCTTTCAACCAGGCGCTGGTAGTCATGCCCAGCGCATCTATTGATCTGGCACTCAGAGCCACTGTTTTTGGAGCAATTGGTACCGCTGGACAACGTTGCACAACAACCCGCCGATTGTTCTTACATGAATCAGTCGCAGAAGACTTTTTAAAGTCACTTAAGAAATCCTATCAACAAACCGCTAGTAGAATGGGGCATGGTCTTGAATCATCAACCTTAGTTTGTGCCCTACACACCTCACAGGCGGTTCAATACCATTTGGACTGCATTGAAGAATGTAAATCGGCCGGTGCAAAGCTCATATCCGGAGGAAAGAAGCTTGATGGTACTCAATTTGTTGAACCGACGATTATTTACTGGGATGATAAATTGAGAGATCCATGCAAGATGCCGCAGATCGTGAGGAAGGAAGTTTTCAGTCCAATTTTACATGTTGGGACGTTTCGAAATTTAGAAGAAGCGGTGGAAATGACCAATACCGTTGATCAAGCTCTCAGCAGCTCTTTATTTTCCAGGTAAGGCCTTTGTTTTTCGTCTGGATTTTGGGTCGATCGACTTCTCGTGCAAGAAGTTAATCATACCACATCGCTCTTCTGTATGTTATATTCTCAGAGATATAAGGGATGTGTTTTATTGGACCGGGCCCAAAGGATCGAGGTGTGGCATTGTGAATGTGAATGCCGGAACAAGCGGTAAGTTAATCCATGGATTGGATTTCGCCATGCTCTACGCCTATTCTTTCAATGAAATAATCATGATGACTGGTCAAGAGCAATGATGATTGAGTGCTCGTCTGATTGATACTAGGTGCTGAAATCGGAGCTGGTTTCGGTGGGAACTTCCACACTGGATGGGGGCGCGAATCAGGAGGAGATGCTTGGAAGCAAGTTGAGTTTTATCACTAACCCTGCTTATTATTTTTTTCAATCAAAAGCAAATCGACTTCTCCTGCTATCTTTGTTAATTCCTTTTCTATTTATTTTTAGTACTGTCGATGGTCAAGTTGTACCATAAACTTCTCGGATGAAATGCCATTGGCTCAAGGAATCAATTTTGCTTAGGCAAAACTTGACGTATTTCTTTAAGAAAAAGCATGAGGATGGACAATATATCCAACCATTCTGTCATCATGTGGGCCCATTCTTAAAGCAAAACTCGTGTAATAAAGTTATGTTGTAGTAAAACAGAGTGAAACAAAAGCTACCTCTCATATGTGGTCTATTGAAATGTTGATCATCTTGCGAAAGCAATGCTATCCTGTGAGTTGCTCACTCTATGCTTACTTGAGAAATTGATTTTGCTTCACATTCAATGTGTTATTTGTATCACTTGATTTATTGCTTGCTGTGTTTGTTATCGAATATGTGATGGATCAAATAATCATTTGTACAGAATTTGCAAAAATTACAGCACATTAGAAAACCTTCTGAACAAAAACTTCTTTGCGACCAAGAAAAATTGGCAAAACCAACTAATGAGATGATTGAAAAGATTGAAAACTATTCTAGGGAAGGTCTTTCCAAAAGGTATACATCGTTGCTATGATGTTAGACCCATCATTCAAGACCACCTTCATGAAGAACTGCACCAAGTTTATCTCTAAATGCTGCAAAATCTCCAGTATCAAGTAAAGAAAAATAGTTAAAAAATCTTACGCTGCAAACAATACTGCCACGAGTACAACCCAATTCAAAGTTGACAATTTTTTTTGCATTGCAATCATGGAGAAATACATCATTGGTGCTGCATGGGTACTTCACTCAAAATATTAGTACAATACCAATGTCCAGCCTAGATTAAAAAGCTTGACATATCAATTGTTTTTTCTTTTGCTTTTTTTTTTCAGCCACAAGAATTTTGCAGCCACCAAGCCTAATAAAGGCTCCCTTGCAGCTGCAGGAAGTTTCAGTTGTGATTTTAAGGAATTGAGAGTTCTAATATTGTGTTCCTCAGCTTTGTGAGTCTAGACAGCCAGCTGCACATAAGTGCTTCCAAAGCTCCAATAAGAAAGACAGTCCCAACCATCAGCAGGAGCCCAGAATCTATCAACAAGTAGGCCTTTGGAAAATTTTAAGTCCAAAAAAGAAAGCCAGAGACCATGTTATTAGAGGCTGCATCCTACACAAAACATGGGTACAATACCAATATATTATACTCCGGGAACTTTATCTTTGAACCACACAGAAAGGGGGAGAATAGACCTTGGATGAAGAAGTTGATCTTTTCTGAAAAAAACTGAACATGAGTAAAAACGAAAGGGGGAGAATAGACCTTGGATGAAGAAGTTGATCTTTTCTGAAAAAAACTGAACATGAGTAAAAACCTTAAGGAAAATGTGATGTATCACATCCTGAGTAATGTTCTAGTGCAAGTAGTTGCATATTAATAGCAGAATGTCTGATGTAAAGATTTAAGAATAAGTTATGGAATAATTTACCCACAATCACTTCTGAAAAATCCTTCATTAACAAACAATTTAAAAGAGAAAGTTTCTGGCCTAATATCTTAGGTAAATTATTATCATTCATTATATATAAATTCAAAGCTTAATAATTGTATTCTTTAAGTTACAAATCTATTTTTTATTTTTCATATTAGTGATTAATATTTTATGCATGATCATTGGCAAAATAGAGTGTGCAAGATTTACAAAAACCAATGATAGTAAGAAAATTTGCTTAAACTATCTGATAAAACCTATGGTTTTGCAAGAGAAATAATTCAGAAAACAGAATGATTCTTAATTAATAATGAAGTTAAGAATTGAAACACGTGATGAGAAAAGAAACAGGGGGAAAGTGATTAAGATCTTTAGAACTGTTGAGGCAGTGTTGTGTGGATTTGAATTCAATCAAGAATGCTGTAAAAGATTCTACTATGATTTGTTTGGCCAATCACTCAATTGTTAAAGCAACTCACAAGGGTGTGGCTCACTTGCCTCTAGCGACTTCAGTAGACATCAAGACTCTTGTGGTACCCAGCTTGCATGAACAACTACTATCCGTTGCGGGACTGTGTGATGCTTCTTTAAGTGTAGTATTCACTTCTAATTCATGCAATTTATATAATTCTTAAAACTTTGAATCAACTGGACAACTAGTTAGTTGGTTTGGGTTATTGAAAAGGGAATTTTTATTACCTCCCAACTGTTGAGGTAAGAAAAAATTCCTCTTCTGCGTCTATTACTCATTTAAATGACTCATTATACAATGATCATCTTTGACTTTCACACATAGGTCTATGTTCCCTGAAATTTTATAAAACTTAAAAATGTTTTTTTTTTTTTAAGTGAAATTTTGCTTGTAGCATTGCACACTTTGAAATTAAATACACATGAGGCCTAAAGGGCATTTACTATATATAGTTGTTTTAGCTACGTAAGGTTAACTAAGATAAAAACTATACTCCAACACTACTACTCAGATTTAAAGCAAAAAGAAAAAGAAGGAAAAAAGAAAAACAAACTATAAAATAACAAGGATAAAAAGAAGTAAAAGAAAGGGGAATGAAAAAGACGGAGAATCATAAGAAATCAAATCGGCAAGAAGACTTGAGAAATCTTGCAATCGGTCCGTCCGCTTTCCGGTTCCGTAACAATGGCGATAGATGAGCTGCATTAAATCATAAGCCTTGTTGCCGTAGTTCAGTCCAAAGGATCCGTTGGCGATCTCGATACCTAGGACAAAATTTTAAAAAATGTGTTAGCGTCTCTTTGCCCCCACAAAAGGGGCAAAGCGGGTCAGTAGTAAACTTAATTTTGAAGAAATGATAATTTAAAGGGCAATGCCCTGAAGCCAGTTGATTAATCAATGCGGAAAAACATATTGGGAGTGAGGATATCCTATCCTTATTCAAAGACGGACTAGGGAAAATGAGCCGGCTGACTTTCTTCCAGCTTCCCTTTAGGATGCGGTTATGAGACTTATCACTATCCATAAATTTTCCAGCTAGCCTGTCCGCCAGCTCATTGCCTAGGATACCCGAGTGGCCTGGGCACCACCTAAGACAAAAGGTTACCTCTCCGGGGAAATTTCTAACCATTTCCCAGATTTCGTCTAGAAGATATTGACCACTACGAGCAAGGTCGAAATTGCCCACTCGATTTAAGACACCCTGATTATCTGATATAATATTGAATTGGCTAATCTCAGGATGAGTCAAGAGAATATATTGAGCTACTATGAATGCGGCGAGTAGTCCTAGAATTTCACCCTCGTGATTTGAGACGAAAGCATTAGGTTCAAAAAAAGAATGAGATAGAATGATTCAAGCTTGTACAAATTGCCGCACCACCACCCCCTTTGGTTTGGTCATACGAGCCATCTGAATATATATTTAACATGGTTGTAGAAAAAGCAACCTGCTCCTCTAAAGATAAAACCGACGCAATGGCTTCCTCTTTAGTATTGGGAATATCAATCCTACTAATTTGAGGTGCCTGCCTTGCAACATGATGAAACCAAAGATGAATGATCTCCGGGTTTGCTTCCAGGGCCTTACTGATAAGCTCCGAGGCGATAGAATTCATGATAGCATCTTCATGCGTACTAGCTGGGTATTTGAAGTGTAGGATGGTACTCGTGCAAATGAGGTTATTCGTTTTAACAAAGACAATTTTGCGAAACAGAAAATTAAAACAAGTCTTTTTGATGAAGAGAAACATATTGGCAAACGCTGATCTAGATAAGAGGAAGGTCTTAGGGGTAGAAATATACGTACCAAGAGCATACTTGGCAGACAATGCATCCACCTTGCTCGCCAATGCTCTGATTTTACTTTTGTTATGTTTTGTCCCCCATAAAGGTGCACCATATGTTACACGTGGTATCAGCACCGTTTGAAGTAACCTACATCTATCTGGTTCCTTCAAACCCCATCTGGTGGAACCCAGAATTTTTAGCTGAGAGAGGGTTTTGTGCGCTTTGTCTTAGAGTGTCTTAACATTTTTGTTGAAATTAAGCTTGGAGTCAACCCAGACTCCCAGCCATTTCACATCCGTTTTCGGTGATAAATGTCGGGAACCAAATCTAAGCGTCGTAGGCAGAATGGCACGTTTAGAGAACCATTGAAATTGTGTTTTCGCCTGATCAAAAACAGCCCCAAATTTTTGTCCCCACTCTAACGATCGATGTCCTTCAGACTCCAGTGGAGAAATAGCCTCAATTTGAGTAGTGGCCGCTGCCAAATGCACCACATCATCAACATATCCGATCAATACGACGTCACCCTCAAAAGAGAACTGAGAAAGGAGGGAGGAATTATAGAGAATATATAAAAT
The DNA here is from genome assembly GCA_000785685.1 of Uromyces viciae-fabae. NCBI lineage: Eukaryota > Fungi > Basidiomycota > Pucciniomycetes > Pucciniales > Pucciniaceae > Uromyces > Uromyces viciae-fabae. The sequence goes on from JNCO01004362.1 coordinate 8,819, forward strand.
AACAGAGAGGGGGTACCTTGTGGCAGTCCTATAGGAATATGAAAGAAATAAGACACAAAATTTCCAAGACGTACCACAGTGGACTGATTTGTCAAAAAGTCCTTGACAAACAAGGCCAGGTACGTCGGACACTTCTTAGCAAATAAAAAATCAACCATTCTAAGAGGGTTGACTGCTGGGTAGGCCAACTTGACATCCATAAACAAACCGGCCACCAGAATTTTTCTCACGCCATTTTTGACAAATCCAGGCATCGAATAAAATGAGTGCATCTTCCGTGCCCAAGCCTTTCCGGCCTCCCAAGTGACCACGTGGAAGAATCCCTTCTTTCTCCACCCATTTGGTGATACATCTGGCTACCAACAGTTCCAACACCTTTCCCAGCGTGCTGAGCAAGGCGATTGGGCAATACAAGCACGGATTAGTGTAATCGGTTTTCCCCTGTTTGCGGATAATGGCGGTTACCGCACATTTCCACAAAGAAGGGTACTGGTTAGTATTCAAAATAGTATTGTATAGCTTAGTCAACAAGGGAGATAGACTAGGGGCGAAGAACTTAATAGCTTTGTTTCTAATCCCGTCTATTCCTGCCGCCTTCCGGGGTTGTATTTTGGCAATTGCGTCCAATACCTCCCTTTCAGATATTTCGGGAAACACAACTGCCTTAACATTAAAATCACGGATAATTTCAGTTAAATTGATTGGGACATTAACAATTGAAGTTCTCTGAAAAAGCAAAGCAGCTTGGCCTGCTTTATCATGAATGACGTTACCTGTCTGATCATGTAATGGGAGCACACCCCCACTACTCCCCCCTTTCGCAAAGCAAAACGCTTGAAAAACATCTTCAGTCAAACCATTTTCCAAGAATCTGTGCCAGTTGTGTCTCTTCAGAGAGTCAACCATTTGTCAAAAGTACTGGTTCCACTGTCGGTAACATTCAATCGATTCAGGGGACTTGGCTAGCATCATCCACCTCTGTGCATGGTTCGGAATTTTCAAAATCGGGTCCAGGGTGGGTTTACACCACCATGGCTTAATTTTATTAACATCTAATCTAACCCGTTTGCCCAAACTATCTTGCGTCTCCTGAAGAACCTTTGAGAAGACCATTGCAACGTCATTGGTGGACCCCGAGGTTGACGCTAATGCAGATTCAAGCGCAAATTTGAAGGTTGAATTGAGAGAACTTTGATGAAGTGAGCCCCATATGGGAGGCTTACAACAATAGGCAGCCGGTGTAGGTTTAACCAATATTTGAAAAAGGAGGGCTTGGTGGTCCGAGCCAAAGTTGTTGGCAGAAACTTTCACACCTGGGACTAGTCTTGAGCCTAAGAAATTAGACCACACTAAGTCTATGGTCGATCCATTCCCCTTTACTGAATAGAAGGTGGGAACTGCTTTTAGTGAGGCCAAATAAAATCCAGTTCTTGACATGAGCTGAATTAAATTAATTGCCATACCGTCATTCCTCCAAACGGGAGGTGGATTCCAATTACGATGGTGCAGATTCGCGTCCATCGATACAATGGTTGCCACCCTGCAATCATTAAAGTTTGTTAGCCAAATCTCCAGGCAGTTTATACCATCATAAGTGCCCGGAGGGTTGTAGACATTGAGGATCTTAAATGGTTTAGAATCAGGAAAATTACATGAGATGCCCGTGAAAATCTGTGAACCTCCCTCCAGCCTATGGATATACTGGTCAGGGAGGGAGGATTTAACATACACAACTGCTTTGTGTCGATTTTTCCAGTGTTTAGGAATATGTTCATACACACTGTACATCAACCAATTAGGATGCTCCGGCGGGTTCCAGTGTTTAGGAATATGTTCATATGCACTGTACATCAACCAATTAGGATGCTCCGGCGGTAAAAGCTTAGAGGGATTAACCCACGGCTCTTGCAAGACAAGAAAAGAAAAGTGAACAGCAGAGTTTAATATACTCTGGGTAACAGACTTTGAAACATGGAAATTAAGGTGAAGACACAAGAAAGATAAATAAGATAAGAAAGAATAGGAATCGGAGTAAGAATCACAAGGAATGTTAAAAGAGGAAGATAAATTATGAATATTATTGTGCAAAAAATTTTCTGGTGTATCTATCATGAGGAAGAGATAGGTTTTTTGAGGAGCCATCCTTTCTTGTAAGGACAAGAAAGGCTAAATGGGGTATGGTCAACATCTGAAATTCTGTTGACTTTATTTTTAAGTCCCTGTTTACACAATACACAAGTCGTTACTCCCCCTAGACCCTGAGGGCAGTCCTTTGCAATATGCTTGTCATCACACTTAGCGCATCTGGCCGTTTCACGGCACCACTGCCCATAATGCCCCATCTGCAGAAATTTATAGCACTGTGGAGGTCAGGATTGAAACTTGGACGTGCGATGATAATTGTCCTCCAAGAGCATCCCTGACTTTTCAATACGGGTAGCAAGGTCTTTGTTTGTAAACGAAACAACGATTGAGCTGGCTTTCTTGGCCGGATCAAAAGTGCCTGCAAGCCAAAGAATGCGGGAAAGCTCCTCCACAGGGAAGGAGTTTTCAACGGCCAACTTGGCTTTGCTCATGGAGCTTTTGACATCAAAACTCATTGGTATCCCATGAGCGATTACTGAAAAGGTGCTTGGGGATGCCTCCAAGTTGGGATGGACATCCTTTGTCCACACATGTTTATTCTCCATGAGCCACCTTTGGTGAGCTCGATTATTGGAGTAAAAACAAACGTCACCGCTTTTCATAACATGAGCGGGATGGACATCCTTTGTCCACACATGTTTATTCTCCATGAGCCACCTTTGGTGAGCTCTATTATTGGAGTAAAAACAAACGTCACCGCTTTTCATAACATGAGTGGCGCGTACAGTGACCGGTTCACCTCCGACTTTCGCATCAACTTTTGCTAGAGCATCATTTGCCTTATGGACCAGTATCCATTTGGGAAGGTCCTTGAGCGTTGTATTAAGTGTATTCGAATGAATAATGGCTCGTTTTGGCTTGAGCGAAGCAATGGTGGATTTCTGAGGAACAGACAGAGTAGGAACTTTCAAAATGGAAGGAGCAGGACCAATAACAGAATCTACATACGATTTCTTTCCACTGAAGCTTTCACCTTTCAGCGATCCAATCGTGGACTCCAATGAGGCGACCACCTTGAGTTGAACACAATTATCCTTGAGTTGAGCACACGTCTCCTCAAGTCATTTGATCAATTGGTCATCACACATCGCCAACGACATGATGATTTCCACGAGAATTCGGTCCAAAACTATTCCGCCATTCGGTTGTTGTTTGGAGGGATTGGTGAGGACTTTATTGAGGATGGTGAGAACACCTGAAGCCGGAGGGACCACAGTTGGTTTCGTAGGGACGTTGGAAGCTGAATCCATGCGCGTTACCGAAATGTCAATCATGTTCGCGTCCAAGTGGTTGGCCGGTGGATCAGGGGGGAGGATTGGGGGGGCCATTAGGCCAGGAGGGGAGGAAGGTAAGGGAATTTTCTGATTGGGTGGGGGGAGATGTGAGTGCTATGAGGTGTGTTTTGTTTCGCGTGGGTGAGGTTATGGTTAATGTTCAGAAAATTGCTCCATGAATGTTGAATATAGCAATAATTTTTTATTTTCAATTTTCAATTTATTTTATATTATATTTTATCTCCTGGAGTGCAGATACTTCATATCCACTTTAATTTTACTCTCATCCAAAGTTGAACTTGTTCATTAAAATTTTCACTACAAATATTTAATTCAAACAAAACCAACAGCTTCACATCAAGAATCAAGAAACAAACCCAACTGGTATTTTTAACTCTGATTCAACACAGTCAATTCTAATCCATCAAAAACTAATAAAACAACTTCTGATTTAAAATAGATAAAATCAATAATTCAGATAAAAGACTTGTCACAGCATCAAGATCTTTTTAACCTTTTTGTTCCAATAAGAAAATCTTAATCAAAACTCAATCACTAAAAATATGATTCTAATTTCTTTTTCTTCAGTTTCATTTTCATTGTAAGCTCCTCTAATGTTCTCCAAAGATTATTAAGAGATAAAAATTCATCAAACTAGCCTGTTGGTATTTTTCTTGTTTACTATCAGAATTTATTCTTTTCTCATCATTTTCTTATTAAAAAAATTGTTGTTAAACCTTTTTCCTATTCTTCAAAATAAAAAAGTCTGGTCCTAGGATAATTAAATCCATTATTTCTTCAAAAAACATTAAATTAAATTACATGAATGAAATTGAAGTGCAAAAATGTGAAGTTTGTGTTCAACCAAAAATGAATTGTTTGTCATTTAAATCAAGAACTACTTCTTTACATAAGGTTCCTGGAAAATTAGTCCATTCAGAATATGTTGGTTCTTTTGAGGTAGTATCAAGAGAAGGTTGTAAGTTTTATGCAAATTTTATAGATGATTGTTCAGAGCATAGTGCAGTTTACCCTATGAGATCTAAATCCAATGTTTCTTGTGTGTTTCAAAATTTTCAAGATTTTCTTTGAAAGAGATAGCCAGCATAAATTGAATAGTTTTTGATGTGATAATGGTGGCAAATATGTTGAAGCAAATTTCAAAAAGTTTTTACTTTTATTGGGGATTGATCATGAGCCAGGACCACCACATTCTTCACAATTGCATGGGGTCGCTGAACAAATTAATCAAACTATTGGTAATCTGGTTAGATGTTCACTACTAACAGCGCAATTACCTTAATATTTTTGAGCAGAAACTTTGTGAATCTTCTTCTCCTTCAATTCTATTCTGTGTTTTACTCCAATGGCCTTCAAGAGTCCTAATGATATTCTTAATCTTAAACAGTTGATTTAGCATCTTTACATCAGTTTGGTTTTTTTTCTTGGTAGAAGGCACCAGAAGCTAATAGGAAAAAACTTGATAACAAGGGAAGAAGTTCCATATTACTATTGTATCTTTTGAATGGTGACAGTTTTCAAATTTTTAATCTACTAAATTGTTCTACTATAAAATCCTGAGATGGGATTTTTTAAAATAAAACTTTTCCTTAATAATCAAAGCTTTCTCATGCCCCAGCTCAAGTGTTTGTCAATGTAGAACTACAGTGGGCTCAAATAAAATCAAATCTAGAGTCTCAAGAATCAATTCCAATATCTGCTATACTTACTCTTATCCCTTCTGTGTCTGAGGTACCTCAGCTTTTTGATAATATTTCTGTCCCTTCTTTAACTATGGTACCCTGTCCCACAATTTGTCAGTGATTTTACCATTTTAATTTCCAATATCTTCTACTCCAAACGCTTCTCCTCAAAGACTTCTACTTTCTCCAGCTTCTCCATCTTTGATTACACAGCATTCAGGTTGAGTTGGAAAACACCTTAAGACGTTGGGTAATGTAGCAAAGTTGAAAAAAGTTGAAGATTTTGATACACCCAAAACATGGAATCAACTTATTAAGTCACCTAACTCACGCATTGGATGAAGGCTTCAGAAGATGAATTTGCTTTGTTGCTAGGAATGGAAACTTGCTGATTGTTACCTAGACCACTAAATCAAAAAAGAATAAATTCTAAGTGTTGGAGTAAAAGATCAAGAGCTGTTGGATAGAAGGAAAAAGGGGCTTATATTACTTTTCTTTGGTCTTGAAAACATGTGCTCTCGCAACTTGTATTTTTCTTCACTCATTCTTTCTGCTCTTTTTATTCTCACAAAATTAGGTGTGCTTATTTTCATCTATCTCAAAGTCTGTCTTCCGCAAGCCTTCTTGTTAGCTTATCACACATCTGGTGTGCTCCTCAGATCTGTCTCATTATCTTTTTCCCTGTTACGATCTTTTCTCAGTAGTGTGCTATTCAAAATTAATTCACTCATTCTTTCTGCTCTTTTTCTTCTCACACACTTAGGTGTGCTTTTTTCATCTATCTCAAAGTCTGTCTTCCGCAATCCTTCTTGTTAGCTTATTGCTCATCTGGTGTGCTTTTTTTCATCTATCTCAAACTCTGTCTTCTGCAAGCCTTCTTGTTAGCATATCACACATCTGGTGTGCTCCTCAGTTATTCAGCCTAAAACTAAGTGGGTTTTTAAGGTTAAGGGGAACCCACATAACTCTATTTTAAAATTGAAGGCTAGATTAGTTGCTATGGGCTATGCACAGTTTCATGCAATAGATTATGAAGAAGATTTTTCTACAACGCTTTGACTTGAAACTCTCCATTTGATTCTCAGTTTTCTTGCTGCAAAGAAGTGGAAAGGCAGGAAAGTGGATTTCAAAACTGCATTCTTAAATGGACAACTTAATACTCCAGTTTACATGGAAGAACCACCTGTTTTTGAAGATCAAAACAATCCCAGGATGGCTTGTGAGGTAAATAGATCAATTTACAGCTTAAAGAAATTTCCTTGTCAGTGGAACTTAGAATCACACAAAGATTTATTTAATCTGCATCTTACTCAGTCGGTTCATCATGTGACACTCTATTTCAAAGTCAAGGACAAGAAACTTCTTGGTGCTTTGACCATTCATGTTGATGATCTAGCAATTTTTGATGATTCTTTTGTTTTTTGA
>JNCO01004363.1:0-15359 GCA_000785685.1 Uromyces viciae-fabae
AAATTTTCTGCGGCTGTTTTCTCCTTGGCGGGCCAGTGATTCCAATGATTCAGCTTGGAGATCAGACGGGTATTCCGGTTCATCATAATATTGGGGAAGGTCATCATCTATGAGGAAGTTGTGTAGAACTTCACATGCACCAATCCACTTTTTTATATTTTCCAATGACGCATGGTTGGCCAGCTCTAGTTGTATCCCCTTGAGGCTCTGGGAGCACCCTTTGAGTACACCGATACAGTGTTTGTTAACCACACGTAACAAACTCAAATGCCGGTTAAATTTTTTTTTTTCCTTGACCAGGGATCTGTGGGCCGGCTTCTTGAAGGCTGGTACCAGGTTGATTTTGGGAGGGAAGCCGGAGTCACCAATGAGATATTTGCCTCGTGAAAACAAGAGTCCACATTGTTGGTTGAGTTCACAGTTATCCCATAGACGGGAATTGTGGCAGCAACCAGGGAATCCAGAAAATCAGAAGCTGGTTCTTCTCTTTTCATCACACGCAATCAATGTGGCCACACCATAGTGGCCTTTGCAAGAATAATAGTCCTGGGGGTCAATTTTTGGCCAATTGGCTAGGGGGAACAGTGTTCCATCAATGAACCCTACATAATTGAAGAAGCTGGATAGCTCAGATATTGGTTTTGCAATTAATTGACGTTCTTGGGCATCAGGCCATGCACAATATTTCCTATTAGGTCATGAGAAGTCATAAAAATATTAATTGAAAGAGTGAGACAAGATAAGAAGTAAGAATATAAATGATCACACACTTTTCCAAAGAAAGGATGGCTTCAATTACACGGGAGGAGTAAGGAACTATCATTCCCTCAGAAATGCGAAAAAATTGTGCTAGCATCCCTACGGATGCTTCATTACCAAATGTCCTGAGTTGTTTAAGTGTAACCAATAGTTGTTCCAGTGATAGACGCTGAGGTATGTTGGAGTGATTTTAAAAGATGGGATGGTCTTGTATTTCATTTAATAGCAACAGGCATGATTCAGGTGAGAGGCGGAACTCTTGCTTGAATCGGCCAGGGTCAAGGTGGAGGAGATATTCAGTCATATCAGGTGCTTGTCCAACTCTTTGGCGGGGCTCCAGATAGTGGTGTCGTTTGATGGCAATGATCTGGATTATAAGGTTTTTGATGTGTGAATCTTCAATTTTCCTTTCCTTATTGTCCTTGTCATCCAGGAGGTATTTGTATCCCCATTTGATCATGTGATATCTGAGGATTTTTCTGAGGTTCTTGATGGTTGAAGCGCATCTTGAAACTTGAGGCATGATGGTGATGAAAAGGGAATGGGGTGGAAGAGGAAATGTTGGTTGAGGGTGGGTTGTGTGGTAGCGAAAAAAAAGAGCAGGGTGCGGCTGAGATGTAAGGTGGGGTGCTTGGCTGGCTGTAGGTTGATCTGAAAACCAGGCTGCATGCACGCACGGGGTTTGCTCTGAAACCCCTTCTTATTATAAGGAATTCATAGAATAGTATTACATTTCTGAATCATCATCAAAAAAACTACCCTAGGTCACTCTGCAAAGTCACCTACAAAATCTAAATCCTTCAACATTAAAATAAGCACACAAGATTATCATTACACAAAAATCATAATAATCTAAATTTATACACAGGCACATCTAGCAACCATCTACATGCTTCAGCACAAGTACATGGTGGAAACTCTGTCAGAATTGTCATAACTCTATTAGTTTAGAAGTTATGGGCAATTGAAGTTTTCCAACAGTAGGTACATAGACTTACTTGATGGATTTCTGTGCCTCCATGGAAGTAATTACCTTGGAGAAAGAACCCTGGGAACAAATTATCACATACTTATTTCCATACAATAAAGTGAAAATAAAAATGACATAATAAATTATTTCTTTTCACATGCCAATGTCTAGAGTATCTGAGAATATTATTCACATTCCTTTGAATTAAATATTTGATTACTTTTCAAGCACTGAATAATTATATGAAATACAATTAAATTATAATATAAACAATCATACAATTACTACGTGAAATATGACAGTTTATTTACTATTACAAGTAGCTATACATTGTAATAATAAATAAGTGGGAAATATTTCACTAGAAATTCTATGACAGGCATAAGAGAAATATCTCTTATTCCCATAGGAAAATGGAAGGTCACCCCTGAGGAGTATTTTACTTTAAATACAGGTCCCTTTCCCTCCTTTTGTTGGATCATTCATTCATACAAATAAATAAACCAAACCAAACCAACTAAATATAGAGTAAGCTACTTCTTGTCTTTGACCAAAAGTATAGTCCTTTCACTTTATCTTCTAGTTATCCAATAAAAACCTGCTATAAGCCACGCTGGGAGAATATATAACTTCAATCTATTCCTACTTAAGCTATATATTTCTTTCCTCAAAGAATAATTGAAGAGGGATTACAGCCTCTGTTTGAGATACTTATCTCAAGCCCCCCCAATCATTCCTTTTATTTATTCTTTTGAGAATTAAATAAAACATTGTGCCACAGCTTCAGCTATATGCTCCAGTACCACAATTTGCATCAATAATAAAGTATAACTTTTTATTTGATTGTAAAAAATCTTCTAAAAGAAGTTGATCAACTATAAGCTGATCATTATATTTTTATATTTGTGATAAAAACCTTTATCATAATATTTTGTGGACATTCCTAGTCCTAAATACTTAAAAATAGTATTTAAGACATAGAAATACCTCACAGTACAACAATCCCACTAAGCCAGAAACAAGCAATTGATGGCAATCACTATTTTGATTGCAAAATGAAGTACTTGTTCATTTTCTTTATTTATTCACTTCAAACTTTCATTCCCTACTGAATTACTTTCTTATCATTTGATGATACATGGTGTATCATCAAATGATACACCATGTTCCTCCAAACTATCATAAAGATCAAAAGGAGTAAAAATCCCATAGGGTTTTTTCATTTTGCGGGCTCAGAATGATCATGTACAAAACTGTGACATATAAGTCAAATGTGCCAAACATAACATTCCTCCTCTTTCTATGCAAAGTTTGCCATCTACACCATAACACAAACTACTTTGATTCTCAAAATTATCTTCTGGCCACCTCGGCCTATGCCAGTGGCCAATATGTTGTTCCAGCTTTCTGACCATCCTCCTCAGAGAATGAAGATAAGACTGAAGTCAATTATTATCTCACCCATTCAAGAGTACAGATTGAGCATGCAATTGGCGCCCTCAAAGAAAGGTTTTCAAGCTTAAGGGAGATGCACATGCAATTGAGGAACCCCAAAGAGATGAAGGCAGTCATACATTGGATTGTTTTGTTCTTCACAATCTGTTGGCTGATTTAAACAATGGATGGGATGGACTATATGAAGATCAAGAACCTGAACCAACTGCGTATCCTTCTTCACAATCTGTTGGCTGATTTAAACAATGGATGGGATGGACTATATGAAGATCAAGAACCTGAACCAACTGCTGAAATATTGGATGGATATTCAACTTGCACACAATCAAATGACTTAAAAGCACAATTAATCCCAATTACACTTTCTTTCTTTAATGAAACATAAACATCATTTTGTTATCCTCTCTCTTTTATTAAACAATCAATTTTAACCAAGATTTCAATTGATTTCACTCTTGATGTATAGCATGCTGATGAAATAATTAACTCATAAGAATGGAATGTTTTTTTTTCTTTGGAACTACCTGGGCCCCCTCTTTGAAAACTTAGCAACAATTCACCTCATTTAATTTTTTAATTTTCAACACTCCAACACCAAAATGTACACTAATTTTTGGTGTGGGAAATTGGTATGCCTTTATGCAGGTAAGGCAAAAAAAAAGTAGATTTGGCCTGCACTAAAGTTTAAACTTCACAAATATGGGTTTAGACGGCTCCAAGTTCCAACTGTAATGAGTTTTCTACCATAAAAATCCCCCAACCACATACTCAATCCATTCTACTGGAACACTTCGAGGGTTCTCACCTTCAACATATCAGCTTTTGTTTATTTTCCATATCTTTCAAATCAAAGCAATTGAATTTATGATTTTTCCTTGAACTTTGATCCTTTGAATTCAAGCAAGAGTTTTTTCGCTTTTCATTACATTTTATTTAAATTACTTTTCACGTATTTACTTATGTATCAATTCTTGACATGTCTATTAGCTTGTTAAACAAGTCTTTAAATTAAGGTTTCGGTGAAATTATGTATCCATGCAATCCTTTAAAATAATCTCATCTTTTTATATATTTTTATTTTAATCATTTTATTTGTTGCTTCTCTTCGATTCCTACCAAAATAGTTGTTTTTATCTTTTTTTGTTTTTTGAATGATCATGATCAAATATGAATTCTGATTCTGAACTAATTCCCAATCCAATCCTAAACCAATCTATTCTCTTAATTCAACCACATCCTCCTCCTCCTCCTGACGCTGATCGGCCTACTAAAAGGCTCAAATACTCTGCTGAGATGCAGTCCAATAATCTTTATTCGGGTGATGAGGTTAATCAACCCACTCTAAATACTTCCTCCATTCATCCTCATCCCCTCTCAAGATCAATCAAACCACCACCTCAAAGATCTCACACCACCGATTTCCAATCTTTGTTAAAAACCTTCTCCGACGGTCTCCACTCGCTAGGCCCAAACCTTTTATCCACGAATCATTCAATCCTTGATGGTCAACAACAACAGGCTTTAGAGCTATTCAATTCATTTAAGTCTCCTTCCCAAAATGACCCCCCTTGGCCTTTGATACCGGATATTGAGCGAGAAGAAATTGTCAGGCTTCTTCTGCAGAGCTTAAGAGAAATTGGGTATCCGTGAGTTTATCTTTCCGCTCATCTCTCATAGTTACTTTAAAGTAGGACCGTCTCACATTTTCTCCTCTGTATCTGCACCAAGGACTGGGAATTTCTTTCATTTACTAATTTTCTTTTCTTTTTTCCAACTCTCATCAATCTATTAAAAAAAAAAATCACATGTATTGTAATGAAATTAAAAAAAAAATCTCTAGTGCGGCAGCAAAGACATTGGAAGTCGAGTCAGGATTTACACTTGATCCAAGTCCAGAAATCACTACTTTCAGAGAAAATATTCTACTTGGGAATTGGCAACAAGTCGATGAGCTACTTCAAAGGGAATATATAAAATATTGTGATCAAAGTGATCGAATCGGGACCAGCTCACAACCATTATCTCCAGTCCAACAAAATAAAAATGAAAATCGTGACCCTAGGATAACTGAAAGCTTATTTGGCGTAGACGCAAATGTATTAAAAGTAACATTATTTCCCCTTTCCTCCCCATTGAGGAAATAAATCACAATCTCCACTTGAATTACCACGCTGACAGCCTCACTTTGCGATACATTAGCTGGCCAGATTCCTAGTTATGCAAGAAAAATACCTTGAGTTGCTGGAGTCCCGCCAAATACGAAAGGCCCTCGTTGCACTACGAAGTGAGGTTGCACCTCTAATTACACCACCCGGGCGAAACGGCTCATCCTCCAATCAGAAGCTTAAAATGTCCACCGCCAGGGTCTGTTCACCGCTAAATAAGCTATCATTGGATTCACCAAGTGCCACTCTGGCCGCATGGGCCACTAACCAGGATGAAGATCCTGGCGTCCAAAGACTATGTCTTCTAAGCTCGTTGATGATGTGCAATACAGCTGAGGAAGTGTGTGAGAAGGCTGAATGGGATGGGGTATCGAACGGTAGTCGAATAAAACTTTTGGAGCAGCTGCAAGGTAATTATAAAAGTTGCTTTTTTTCATGCATTCTTTCGAATATTCAATAAATTCACGTTGGAAATTCATTAACTGACCAGTCTTGGTCTGAATGTGTTCACCTGTGGTTTTCTATCTTTTGCCACGATTTCTAGAACTTATACCACCCCAGAAATTAATTCCTCATCAGAGACTACCACAGCTACTGGAGCAATCAAAGGCACTTCAAAGATTGCAGTGCTTGTATCATGTTGCAAATCCGAAGATCTCATTACTTTCAAATCATACATGTAGTAGATCTGCTTTTCCTACGGAGACGAGTCATATACTCACTCGACATTCAGATGAAGTTTGGAGGATTGAATGGTCTCATGATGGACTTCGATTAGCATCTGCTGATCGTTCAAAAACTTGTATAATTTGGAAGTTAAAATCTAAAAAAGCTTCTAATTTAAATAATGGTGAATCAAATCATAATTCCCCCAAATTACCCAGGCTTTCAAGAAATTCAGGAACATCTGGTGAAAAATCATCTCGTAGGCCTCATGTCAACGCACCACATGGTATGCTTTCGTCGCTTGACTAACTTCAAGAGTGACACGTTACTCATGTATACTCGACAAACTACGTGTCTTTTGTTTCATCGGATAACTCCCTCCTGCGCAGATGAAGACTTCGATTTCGAAATTGATTTAGTCTTGGATAGGCATCCTGCTGGAATCGCATGTATCGCTTGGTCTCCTGATGACAGCGTACTACTAACTGGCTCTGATTGTAAAATTACAATGTGGAATACTCGAGTTAGTTGTCTCAAGTGTTATGCTTTTATTAACCTTATCTTATCTCTTTTATTATTAAATTGTACTTGTTACTGAATCTTATTTTTTTAATAAATTTTCTTGCTTGATAACTAGACGGGGGATTGCATCGCTACAATGGTCAAGCATTCATATGAGATCGGAGCTTTATCATGGTTACCTGATGGAAGAAGCTTTGTATCAGGTGGACAGGATACGAATGTATTATTCTGGGTGAGTTACTGAATTAAAATCTAACGAAAACAGAAGAATACCAGTGCAATTATGGTATTAAATAATTTACCATTTATCAGGATTTAAATGGTCAAAACACTTACAAATGGCAAGTTGCACCGACCCGAATCATCGATTTGGCCGTCTCCCCAGATGGCAAACGGTTGGTTGTTGTTGGTATTGCTACTCTTGATCCTCTACATTCAGGTGAACAAGCTACAGAGAACGATAATCTAGCAAACGGGAGCGATAGTACGTCCACTAATGCAGACGGAAGGGCAAATGAATTTGCCCCAAGCTTCAAACAAGGGCGAATACATATATTTAACATCCCTGAAAAGAGACAGATTGCGTGAGTAAAACAAAATGTCGACACATCTCAAGTTATCTCGAATTCTATATATCAATCAACGCATAATGGTTTGATTTAACTGACAGTTTGTTTCACTTAGCATGATCCCGTTGGTTCCATTTTTGACATGTGTTTCGATCTCAGATGATTCGAAGTATGCGCTAATCAATCAGTCACCTAATGTTAGTATAGAAATACTGTCTCAATATATATAAATAAAACATCATAGTCAAATTTTGACCATTCATTAATACCCAATGCTTTATTGGCCTTCCTCCTGAACACTGATAACAAAACCCTAAATCGGACGCCTATCCATGATTGACCATTGATGGATCACCTAGCAAGTTCTACTATTTTCCTTAGAAGATCATAAACTAGCAAGAAGATATGTAGGGCAAAAACAAGGTAAATTTATAATTAAAAGTTGCTTTGGAGGTCTTCATCGAAATTTTATATTAAGTGGGAGTGAAGATGGAAAGATTTATGTATGGCATATGGAAACTGGTGCATTGATTGAAGTCTTGAGAGGTCATGGGGAAAGCATCGTCAATGCTGTTGCTTGGAATTCTAATCATCCTCCTTTGTTTGCAAGTGCCAGTGATGATCATACTGCAAGTCCTCCGTCTATCATATATCATACAAAATATTGGTTTTTTTAAGTAAAAAAGAAAAACTGCTTCAATCACATTAAAAGAGATTAATTCGAAATGGATTCTTTTTGAAAAAAACAAAAACTGTTTTGTAGATACGGATCTGGCAAGCACCCGATTCTAGAAGAACTAATCCAAGTCAAAACCTAATACAAACTCAAGAAGAAAAAGAAAACTCAAGTAATAATAGTGTTAGCAGTACTAGCCAACATAATGGTGATAATATTAATACTAATCCTAATATTACTCAACTCAATCAAAACCTTGATAATCATCATTCTTTAATCGATCCTGATGACGATGATACCAATGATGATAACGACGTTACGCTTTAAGGACTTACTTCCCCCCTTTTTTTTCTTATCTTCAATTCTTCCTTTTGTTGCATTTTGCTTTCATAGGACTCTTTTTTTTTTTTTTTTTTTTTTTTTTTTTTTTTTTTTTTTTTATTCTTCTTCATCTCTTACATGTATGTACTATTATTACTATTATCATTATTATTTTTTTGTTTGCTTAGTGGAGAGGAGGGAAGACTCATGTAGAACAAAAGAAAATACTTTTTTTTTTTTTTTTTGGCACTCTTTTCTTTAAGAAACCAACCCAAATTATAAAAAAATTTATGTGTTTTTATTTATTTATTATTACCTATCATATCATATTGTCATTATTATTATTATTATTTTTGATTATATGTATATAATTTATATATATATACACTAAAGTTGTTTTTCTTTTTCTGTACAATTGTATTTCTTTCCTACTCTTTTTTTTTTTTTTTGGTTGTTTATTATTAAACTATTTCATTACATATCTGAGGTAATTGATCGTATAAATATTACACAAAGAGCAATATCTCCATTCCATAATTATCCTTTTTCAAATATATATTCTTCTTTACTTTTTTTATATCAAGGTTGCTAAATCATTTTTCATTACACCTGACCAAGTCCACAGTTATATCAATATTATACATACAATGAGAAAAATGTGGGAAAATTTTGTGGTTATGGAAATGCTGCAAGCACGCCAGGGCCCAGGAGGCTATCATTGACGCAATGGGTCATGTTTCGTTACGATTTTTGTTATGAGTATAGTTGCGAAGCAAATTCGAACCAAATTTGACTCAAAATAAACTCAAAACGAAACGAAAAACAAAAAAACATTTTATAACTGGGGCCTTATGTAGGAAAATTGATATTGATAAGAGCACTCCTTCATTTGATGAAAATTAATGTAATCCTAAAATTGTTAAGTGTGGCTCATAGCTCCACACCTGCTTCCATCAGGCAGGGTCCTGCCCCTTCATACTTCGATCATCCATTCGACTGAGTTTGCAAGCCGTATAGTTTTGAAAATTGATTGAGGTTTGCTGGAATAGCCAATAATGCTCTTCTCTCTAGCATATTAAATCCCTTACAAATCACGAAATGGTTTTCCCTCATTCAGACCTTTCCGTATGGACTCGTCCCAACGTGTATCATGCATGCAGGATCCTTCATAAGACAGATTTTTGTCTTGTACCTCACCACAACCAAACCACAATAGTCGCTTTTTGTCCCTAGCGACATTGCTTCCCCTTCGCCATGCTTCGTCGACGAGTGTGGGTGCGACTTTCAACAATCTACTTGCCTCGCTGGCTGTTGCACAGGCTGCCCCGTCGCTTGGATCACGATTAGCCACAGCGGGAAGCTTACAGCACATACTGATTGTGTGGCACTGGACATTGCAATGCGACAAATTACCTTGTCACAGGAACTTCTTCAGGAGAAGACTTGTTCAAGCATTCTTTGCAGTTTCTAGTATCTTCTGCAACCAAGCCGCAGACCCGAATCAGCTCTAAATATGAGCGCACTGCTCATACTGTTATGACATAGTTGGCCACTTTGTAAACCAAGCCTCTTTCCACAAGCAAAACAACTCATCTAGCTCCTCACAAAGGAATGACTAGGGGAAATTTTTTCACCAAGAATCTTCGCTGAAACACGACTGGTTTGATAGGGCAGTGTTGCGTTAAGTAGACGTCGAACGTAATCAACTACGCAACTTAACGTATTTACATGTTTTCCTACCCGTGGTGCCCTTTACTTGGAAGCGTCAAACACGTCGCACAAAGTATATCCGTCCGGAATCTGTTTCGCCCTGGTGCTTGTCTTCTTCAAGGAAAGTACCCGAAAACACATCTTTTCTCAATTTCATTTTCACTTTGTGCCATAGTCATTTTCCATGAAGTTCAAGTTATACCAGAAGATAATCTATCTTTCATGTACCCTTTTTTGCTACCACACACTGCCCACATCGCGTCTTGCCCCGCGAGCATTCCTTCACGAAGGTGAGGCTGTTAAAGGCGCCAGCAGCTTGGGCGAGGGCGCACACGATGCATCATCTATTCACCCTATCGAGTCGATCAATACCCTCCCAACAACAACAGCCCATTTGCCATCTATTGACCCGCACCATTCCCCAAAGGAATTGCCTAAGCTGCCTAGTCATGATGGTAGTCAACATTCATCTGGTGAGATACATCCAGAGCATGATCCACCATCAACCACTAAAAAAACTCTTGCAGACTTTCTAAAAGAACCGTAAGCAGGATTCCGCAATCACAGTCTGAAATCTTCAACTAATTTGCGCTGACTCTGCGCTAATCAATCGGTCTATTGAAAAAGACTATCTCCTCCTGGTAGCCCGAAGAACTCACCAACCAAGGTCAGCTCATTGAGATTGCAGTTCGTCTTGGTTTCTCGTGACTTGAATAACCAATGCAACTTCTTTTATTTCCCTCAGGATATATCTACACCCTCAAGCGCCAAGCAGGGGAAGCTCCAAAACATTAGTGACCGTTGGACTGCCCTCGTAGGATACCACTCAAAACATCTTCTTTTCAGAAAAATTCTGACCAAGATTTCATCACGCAGCTCGAGAAACTGAAGACCAAAAGTATAGAAACCTCTAGGTCGATCAAGTATGTAATTGTTTTAACTCCAACAAAAATCCCAATGTTGACCTTAAACTGTATGCATCGCTAAATTCTCGTGCTCTATCTCCCCCAGACAATGGCTTCAAAGTATCAAAGCACGAATTGTAAATAATTTCATTTTAGGGTTGGACTAGAGTGAATGCTGAAGAAGGATTTCCTGACTTCCAACAGAAAAATCTGAGCTTTACTAAAGTTGGAAGCCGAACGACAGCAGCTGAGTCCGGGACAGAACAGGGGGTAGATGGGAATGGGAGGTTAAAAATAGTGGGTCTTGATTAATGCATAGAAATTCAGTCGCGCAGAAATGGAGAAAATGACGATAATAAATTTGTTCAAAAGCTTGATAAAATTAAGGGTCAGCTGAAATTGGGGTCCTCAAAGCTGCGGGATAAATATACTCAAGTGTATGACTCCATCTCCAAGAATTTATAAATGCTGCAAAAGTAACTAATTTGGCGTTAAATCATCTAGCAAGTCTTGGCTGGCGTCATTGACACACAAGCCTAACGACATTTCCTCGCCAAAATCCGAATCAAGCTTTGACCACAGTGACAGCAGTTCTGAGTCTTCTCACCACAGTTCTAGTGATCAATCTGATAGTTCAGATGTCAAAGCCGAAAAAGAAGCTGGGCCCCCGAATTTAGGTCAGTGATATCAGACATCTATCTGTCGTTTGAAAGGGAAACAAACTTCTGCCCACCGTGAAGAGGTTCCTGGATTGAAGCCTTTTTGCACTAATTCCTTTTATTTGTCCTTTTTTTAGATGACTTGCTTGGCGAATTCGGGACATCCCTGGGCCAGAAATCCGACTGGACATTCAAACACAACAATCAACCTGTGACTGCGAAAGAGTTGCTTAGCCGATTACAACTGGAATCATTCAAACCACAAAGTAAAAATATTGCCCGACTAGTGAACACCCTCCAGCTCAAACAGGCAGATTTGGAGTTTGTTAAAGGCATCAGAAGCGCATGGGCTGATACTGTGCGATCGCTCGCGCGACACGAATTCACACCCTCAGATCAAATGCAGCTGGATATCAAAAAGTTTATTGACCACGTCAATCCTGGCAAATATCTTGAGAAGTTCAACCCTGAATCTGACGCCCTAATCAACATTTTCAAATCTCAAAATAGATATCCACTTCTTTCGGAACCGGAGGGATATCTCGAAACTATTCTCCCTGACGAAGAAAATCTCAAAGAATATATTTCGTTGCCTGCGTTTTCCTCAGCGCGAGTTATCCAAATGAGGAGCCAGCCCCCAAAACTTGGTGGAAAACCATTCCTACAACCGGAAGATATTGTACAGACCTTGCCCAAAGATTTCGATTTGGAGACGGAGTTGTTCCGTTACACTAAATTAAAAGGATTTAACAACTTCTTAAATGACATCCACCGCAAGGCAACTGATGAATTCCGCAATGATATTCAGAAAATGATGAAGATTGGAAGCACTCCACCGGAGCAAGGCACATCCCTAAAATTTTTGTTTGCAAGCACTGCCAAAGAGGATATAGAATGGCGTGAAAGCATCTTTGCTCAGCTTAATCGGAATCACCTGAGCCCTTCGGAAGTATTTAAAAAGCTACAAGGACCGTCTGATGATGCAAGTCGAATTGAATATTCTCTCGACAAGGCAAAATCACTTTCTTTCCTGTCAAAAGAAGACATCCAAGCGTTACGGCCGCACTCTCCTACTTTTACTCGCCGAGAGTTTCGGAATCAACTCAAACTTACTGGGGATGCTTTGCGTCAACGTAATAATCTCCTGCAGACTCAAGAGCTTGAAAAATTAGATCAACTCGGTGCGTTATCTAGCGGGCGTCAGCGTGAGATAGCAATAGACGATCTCCTGAAGTCAAGCAAAGATCACCCCTCCATCCCACAGGATAATTTACAGGAGCTACGATTAGCTGCTTCTTCCAAAGGCGAAATATTTGAAGACAAGCTAAAACAAGTCAAAACTCTGGTGAAAGACGGTCTGACTAAAACCCTGGAGGAGCAATTAGCAGAATTGGATAAATTTGGGCAAGAAGCCCTCAAAATAAATCCAACAAATCATCCATACGCTGAAGAATTATTCAAAGACGGATTAATCGACAAAGAAACACGTGACAAACTCAATCCCCCTACCCAACTAAAACAAACCCAGTTCATCAATGCCTTGGGGACAGAAGAACAATTCACAACACATCTGATGGAACAATTCCAAAAGTACTTACTGGAAAACATTCAGGATTTCCAGGTTAACAAAGATACCATCTCCCCAATGGCTTCGAAATATGCCGAACTATTCAGAAATCAACCTCAAGCTATCTATCTCAAGCCAGAAGCATTTTTAAAACCCGATTCTTCCCCTTTTGAAGAATCCCTGAAAGTTTATCTATCCATCTTACCCAATGAAGTCTCTTTACCTCCAAATCTACTGACCAAATCACTCATAGAGGCCAAGTTTAATATTAGACCTCCGACGGTGCTGCGAAAAAGCTCATTGGAGAATTTCCTTGACCAACTTAAGATTCAAACTCCTGCTTTTAAGATCGGTAAGTGCAGTTAGATTTTAACCACAAGTAATAATACCAACAGGGCGATTGACAATAAACTCTCATTTTATTTATCCTTTGTAGGAGAAACAGATGGAATCCTCAAATACCTAAACGGTTTTGATCAAAGATTATATGCATTGTACCTCAAACCATTAGAAAAGGGAGATGTACGACTACGTGGAACTAATTTTGAAGATCTACCAGATAAAACACTAGGAGCAATTAATCATGCAGCACAAAGTATATATTCTCAGTTTGACAAATTGGATAAAGCCGCACAAAATGAAATTAAATCGTCAAATCAAATAAAAGAAATATTAAATAATTTATCGGAAGAAAAATTAAATCAATTAACTCAAAAATTGCATGAAATAAAAAAGAATGATATTGTCGAAAGAGTTTTACCTGATCAAAAACCAAAAGAAGATTCAACTGGTAAACGATCAAAATGAGTTAAACCTAGTGAACAACCAAATGACAATACACCAGATCTTTAGAAAACAAACAAATATATATATATAAACACCCATATATAAAATTGGTTTATGTTTTGTACCTCCTAAATATTTTTTCATCCATTCACCAATATATCCACTATCCCCATAAAATAGTCTCAGCTCACACTTCAGTAGCTTCAAATACCACTACACAAATTATCGTGTTATCAGTTGTACATGATTCCAAAGCCCAGCAGCATCTTAGATAGTCAATCAATCACAACCCAAATGAATCTTAGGGTCAACCACCTTTATTGTAGGTCTAAAAAAGACGAGCATATTTACTTAAAAAGTAGAAACAAAGACATTTGTTATATTTATGATTATTTGAAAACAAAAAAAAAAAAAAAAAAACTTATGTTTAGATACTTTTTTTTGTTATTAAATTAAGATGAAAATAAAATAAATAACCACTTTGCAAAAAAAACTAACTTTTAACCTTGGATGAAAGGTTTGACTCCAATCAGTCATTTAACTATAGTGTCAAGTACATTTTTTAATAGGAAATTGAATTCATCTTGTGTCAACCTTTCAATCGAACTATTTTCTCTTTTAACTTCAAAAAATATTTCATGCAACCATGTACTTTTATTGCAGGAGGTTGACAAAAATTACCCACTTGCTACTACAGACAATCTTTAAAAAAGTTTTTTCCTTTATTATTTTTTATTTTTTACTTTTGATTTTTTGATTTTTTTCTTTGGAATTTTGAATTTTTTCAAAAGAAACCACCAACAAAAACCCAAAAAGAAATCACCATAGGCTTAGGCTTAGGCTTAGGTTTGGTTCATTTATTTTGAATACACCTCCCACAATCCTGATATACAACTGAAAGGTGTACTGAGTAAAAGTAGAAATGATGACAGCCAAAAAAAAAAAAAAAAATGAGTTGAATTCTAATCCAACTGATTTGTATATTCAAAAAATTCAACTAAATATTTCATAAAAAATTAATCATTTCAATTCAATACAACAAAGGGTTTTAAATATCTCCAAAAAGGAAATTTTTACATGTCTTGATTTCAGTCAAGAACTATATTTCAAACCAGACATTTTTTTTTTTTTGCTCTTTTGAAATAGCTCACTTGTTTGGCATGGGGTGTTAAATATATATATATATAAAAAAAAAAAAAAAAAAAACTAAAATCAAAAGTCTACATAAATGTCTGAACGTATACATATATTAGCCCATATTAACTTGTTGACACCTTTTCTCAAACAAATTTTGGTATCAAACATGAACACCAGTTCCAAAATATATTAGATAGTAAAATTATTTTAAAATCAGTCCAGAATAATAATAATTATAATCCTGATGAAGTACCTCAGGCTCCACCCCTTTTTCAAACAATCCTACATCAAGCAAGAAAGAATTTCTGCTGCCCAATCCCAAGCGGTTTTTGCAACAGAGGAGTAAGCCCTTGTAAAATAATCTGCTGTGACAGAGTAACAACAGCCCATCTCTGTGTAAACTCTTTGAAATTTATTGGAGCAAGGTTTAATTGACTCTACTCCAACTGAATCAAAAGAGAACAAAAAAAAAAAAAAAAAAAAAAAAATTCC
>JNCO01004364.1:0-15355 GCA_000785685.1 Uromyces viciae-fabae
AAAAAGAAACAAAGGAATACCAGATTGGGGGAAAAGAGATATTTTCTAAGCGAACACTTGAGATCTCTTTGAGATAACTTCCTTTGGGTTTTAAAATTCCTAACCATATTTTAAATCTTTCTAAAGTTGACATAGATTCATTACATCCATTTGGTTTTTTGGTTTGGTAAAAAGTACAGGAGGCTAATAGGAAAAAGTTAGACAATATAGTTCAGAGTTCTTTGTTTCTTTCATATTTATCAAATGGTAATGGTTTTTCATTATTTGATTTGGAATCACGTTCATCTATTAAATCTCAAGAAATTATTTTTGATGACTTAACTTTTGCTTACGAATCCAAACTACATAATTTCTAAAAAGGCACCACTTGTTGTCAATGTGGAGTTACCATGGTCAAATTTATCTCAATATCCTACCACTACCACCGATTCTGATTCTCACATTCTATTATCTGATAATCAGTCTTGTTCTTTGATCCCTTCTGTAACTCAGGTACCTTGTATTTTCAATAATGTAGTGAGTTTACCTATATGTTGTCCACCATGTTATACTCTGATTTCATCTCCTCAATGTTTTGGATTTTTTCCTTCTTCTCATTCTCAATCTTCTCCTTCATTGATTCCATGTCAATTAGGATGAGTTATTAAAACTCCAAAAGCCTTTGGTAACATAGTAAAGCTAGAAACTGTTGATGTTGATGTTTTCAAATTAATTTTATTTCAAAGAAAATAAAAATTGATGACACAAAAAAGTTGTGAGCTTTAAAATACTGTATGAAAATAAATACACAGTAAAGTTTCATATTTAATTTAATTTAATTTATTATAAAATTTGATTTAGTTTAAGGTTTGCAGGATTCTCCTAGAAAGAAATAAACATTAAATTTATAATTACCACCAAAATAACAAGGTGAAGAATTATTTATTTAACAATTAAAATAAAATTATTTAAAATTAAAACTAACTTAATTCCACTTTATTTTTCCTATTTTTGATCTAAAATGATTTAACTCAATGATAAAAAATGATTTCATCTTTCATCATGATTCAAATCAAATTTTATTTCACATTCAAAATGATTCATCAATCAAGATTCTTTTTTATTTTTATTTTTCAGACTTGTTGTAATTATCCTTTCTAATTTTTAATCCGCTCTTTTTCATCTTTCTAAAATATTGATTCATAAATAAAATTTATTATCCAATCATTGTTATTACAAATCAATATTATTAATCTTATATTCATCTTGGCCAATCTTATTCTCATCAATTATTATCTTAAATTTATTATATTATCACTTTATTATGTTTCTTATTTAAACTTCATCTGCATTTACTCGATCTTGCCTTTAGGTACATTTCTATTTCTATTTCTTTTTATTTAAAACTGTTTTGTATCATTAAAATATTGGAATTTATTGTGCTTTATTTTCTGAAATTTGACAGATGTGTGCAAATTTAGCAACTAACACTGCAAAAAAATCTTGTCTAACTGTCACCAGTTGACATGTGGAAACTTGGGTTCAATTTGGGTGACAACTCAAGTCTTGCTTGGTGCCTAATTGGGTGCACAGTGACTGTGCATGATGCACAGTCACTGCACATTCAGAGTAAACTTTGAGAAAGAACAAGAGAAAGGTTGGAATATGCTGCATGTCAACTGCAGGCAGTTACAAGAGATTTTTTTGCGGTGTAAAGGATTTTATTTCAATTAGTTTTAAATCAATTGGAATTTTATTTACAATTATTTATTTTTATTTTTTAAAAATGATAATGAAAATAAATGAAAAATAAAATAAAAATAGTTTTTACCTCAAGGCAGCTAATTTAGATGTCCTTGCAAACTATTTTTAATATTATTGATTTCGCTTCTTTTTATAAAATAATTAATAATTATTTTATTTTTATTTATAATATAAATTTTAAATATTTTAATTAATATTTAAATGGTAATAATAATATTTTTACTAAATATATACTTTTTTAAATGCTTTTATATTTTTTCATATTTTTTCATATTTTTAATTTATTTTAATAATAAATGATGAATAATTTTAATAATACTTTTTATAATTTTATAATGACAATAATTTTATTAAAAACTTTTTTGATTGACTTTTTATTTTTCTTAATATTTTGATTTGTTTGATTGTTGATAATTTATTCCAATCAAAAAACCTATAAGAAAAAAGTTATTTCAACGATTCAAAGAAAACATATTTTCAGTTTTATTACTGAAAACGTTTTAGAATTGTTTTTAAGTTTTTTAAATTTCATCATTCATAAAATAAAATTTAATCGTGAGATAAGTTTTTTCATAAAAACTTTATTCCACTTCTTTTATTAAAATTATTTTATTTTATTTTTTATAATTTAAAATTTAAAATTAGGTATTTACCTTTTTTGAAATCTTTTGAAATATTTATCTTAAATATTTCTATTTGATTTAAACTTTTTAATATTTTTCTGTTCATTTTTATCTGATAGAAAAAATATTATTTTTTTATTTATTTTTTGACTTGAATTAAAAATTAAAAATTCAGATTTAATTAATTTTAATATCTGCATTTTAATTTTTAATTTTTGAAATAATTTTGTTTCATTTTTAAAATTTATTTTAAAATTTAAAAACATTTACTATTTCTATTTTCATTATTTTGTTTTCTTTTATTATCAAAAATATTTTGACAAGACGTTGATACCCCAAAAAACATGAAATCAATGGATTGCATCACCAAACTCAGCTCAAGGGATGAAATCTGCGGAGGATGAATTTGCATCTTTTTTAGGTATGGACACTTGGTGTATTGTTCCTAGGTCTTTGAATTGTAAAACAACAAAATCGAAGTGGGTTTTCAAGGTTCAAAGAAATACCGATAATTTGATTATCAAACTGAAAGCTAGGCTGGTGGCTATGGGGTACACACAGGTACAATGGATGGTTAAACCCGTGATTAAATCTTTATTTTTGCTTCTTTTCTATGTTGTTTTGTCTTTGGGATTCAACTGATACATGAAATCTTATGTATCAGTTGCCAAACAATAGTGGGACTCAAAGTACAATCTTTTTGGCAGGCAAGCCGCACAGCAAGCTGGATTGCCACCCACAAATTTTTTTTTGACTTTGAGGACCCTTTTTTAACCAAAAGTCTACCTTCACACAACCTGCCTTTCCCCCCGCCAAAATTTTCTTCTTATCTTCCACTTAAATTCCTATGTCACATATCCAATCTTCCTTTACCATCAAAAACCCCCCTACCCCCTTCATTTCTCTCTTTCCAATCTGATTATCCCCCTTCAAAACATCCATGATGCCTTGAACGTCAAAGCAAGCTAAAATCCTTCAAAAAATGCAAAAAATCTTGGTCTCCACATCCCTCAAGCCACTTTTGAGGCTTGATTTATGGACTTGGATGATGAATAAACCACTAGCAGCAATAGAAAACTCGAGGATTTAATGATGGCAATCATCTTAATAAAAAAAAAAACGTTATCTCACCAAGAGGGTCCAACATGAAAGATCCCCCTGACATAACTGAATAGCTCTTTTGTCTTGATAGTGGCCGGTTCAAACAAGTATTCCAGAAGACTCAAGACTCATTCAATAAGCTTGTGATACTCATTCAAGATCATCATATGTTTCACAACAATTCCAATGTAGCTCAAAGACCAGTGCCCAATCAGCTCATGGTTACACTACAATGAATGGGGATTTTGGGTAGTGGCAATTCCGTTGGAGTTCTTGCTTGTTTCTTTCAAATCTTGGAGGTTAGCGTAATTCTTCACTCCGCACGTTTTGTGGAAGCAATTCTTTCTCTAGAAAGGTATGTGAATATACCTACCTTTCTTTCTCTCTTTTAACTTGATTCTAATTTTTGATTTGTTTTGCTTTGTAAATAATCACCTACGTAATCTGGCTTAACCATGAAGCAAAAGAGGATATTGCCACTCATATAGCGGAGGATACTGGCTTCAATGCATGTGTGGGATTCATTGATGGCACCCTCTTGCCATTAGATGAAAATCCCACCATTGATCCGCAAGACTATTACTAACGGAAAGGATCTTATGGGTTGGCTTCATTGGTGGTATGCAACACCAATAAAAGAATAACCTACTACCTTACTGGATAGCCCGGTTGCAGCCACAACACCTGACTCTGGGAAAACTGTGACCTCAACTTAAAAAAGTCACAGTCTTTCTCCCCCGGCCAATACCTGATTGCAGACTCCAGCTTTCCAATGGAATCAAATCTTGTCCCAGCCTTCAAAAAGCCAGCCCATGGACCGATGCCCCAATTTAAAAATAAATTAAACCAGCATCTAGCATCTCTCTTAGTATGCAATGAGCATTGAGTTGGTATTCTCAAAGGACAATTCCAGTCCTTGTGTGGCCTCAGAATGGACCTCAGCTCAGTCAAATGCATGAAGAGGATCACACAGTGGGTAAGTGCCTGTGTGATCCTCCAAAATTTCCTCCTGGGTGATAAAAAACCTTACTTTGATCATGGGTCTCTTAACCCCTCAGTTGTTTATGATGAAGACTTGGATCTTCCATGGCGTGGAGCCAGTAGCTTGGGTAACAAACTCCAAGAAAAGTTTTTCAAGGAGGTGTTAGATTACTTGGAGGAATCTTAGTTATTTATTTTCTTTGTTTCATTTTGCTTTTCTCTCTCCCAATTTGTCACATTCCCGTTGTTTTGCTACATTTCCATTGTTTTATGTCTCTCTCATATTCTGGTTCTCTCATATTCTTTTTCTGATTTTTAATTATCATATTCTTGTCTATTTCTGCTTTTTGAATAGTTTTCAAGGAAAAAAATAGTTTTTTTATTGGGCAAGGAGACTTCATAGTGAGATTTAAAGACCATTCAAAGAGACAACAAAATGAGATGGAGAAGTAGTGAGATTCAAAATCAACTCAAGGAGACAACAAAAGATATAACAAAATGAGACAACAAAACAAGCTAAAAACAATGAGATAGAGAAAAAGCCAAGGATACAACAAAAAAAAATATGAGACAACCAAAAAAGGTAAAAGAAAAGAGATAGAGAAAAAGAAAAAGAAAACACAAAGAAACTACAACCCAAGATCAAGAAAAACAATTCAGAAAAACTGAAAGCAACTAAGAGCTATCATCATCAGATTCTGATTCTTGGGAATCAGATGGAGCAAGGAGATCTCACAAAGAAACTACAACCCAAGATCAAGAAAAACAATACAGAAAAACTGAAAGCAACTAAGAGCTATCATCATCAGATTCTGATTCTTGGGAATCAGATGGAGCAAGGAGATCTTGCATGGGAGGGAACTCTAGATCAACATTTTTTTGATATCATCTACAGGAGTCCTTGCTCCCTAAGCTCTTTCTTATAGGCAACTTTTCTCCTTTGTTGCTACTGCTCCCGCTTGTGTCAGTTCTGCCTGCCTTTTTATTGTAATGGATTTGACGTAGAATTCTTCTGGGTTCATCTTCTTCTTTCCTTTTCTGGTTCTTTTGCTGATAGTTTTTTTTTTTTTTTTTATATCTTTTTTGAGAAGCAGTTGAGGCAGAAAGTGCAGGAGTGGCAGTTTGAGTTGCTGTCACTTCAGCATTGTCATCAGATAGAAATGGATCTCTCCCACTGTCCAGGAGATCTTCTAAGCTAGGTAAACTTTCTGGGTCTTGGTCATCTGGTACGGGTTGATCAGTTGAGTCAGAGGATCAGGTGTAAAGGGGCTCTGCCACCAAACTTGATCCCATAATGGGATCAAGGAGATCCCAGTACCGGAATAGGTTTCACATCTGGTCTTGTCATCCCTGAGACTAAAAAATAGTCCAAAAGGGCCCACATCATTTTACTTAACTTTATTTATATATTTTCATTTTTATTATTTTATTAAGAGCCTTAGACATCCGACTCCCAGGAATTAGATCAACGACTCCCATTTGGTCCGCAGGACCAAAAATGGGAGTCGTTGCTCCAATTATAATTGTTTTTTGGGAGTCGCTGCTCCAAATTCCAAAAAAAATCATCCAAAAGAAAAAAATTGTAACTCAAGAGTGAGCTCCCCAATTTCCTTAAAAATTTTTATTCAGTGAGAAACACCCCCACTTTATACCCTGAAAGTGTAAGGTATTTCTTTGTATTAAATACTTAATTTTATGTATTTAGGACTACGAATGTCCACAAAACATTGTGATAGTGTTCTATCACGAATATAATGATCTACTTATAGTGGATCAACTTTTTTTAGAAGGTTTAATACTATCAATAAAAAGATATACTTTTATATTGATGTAGATTGTGGTACTTGAGCTTAAAGCTGAAGTGATGGCACAACATTTTATTGAATTCTTTTGAAAGAATAAATAAAAGGAATAATTGGGGGGGGGGGCTTGAGATAAGTAGCTCAAACAGAGGCCATAGTCTCTCTTCAATTATTCTTTAAAGAAAGATCAATATAACTTAAGTGGGAATAGATTTAAGTTATATTTTCTCCCAGTAAGGCTTATAGAAGATTTTTAATAGATAACTAGAAGATAAAGTGAAAGGACTATAGTATTGGTCCAATGACACGAATTAGCTTACTCTATGTTTAGTTGGTTGTGTTGGTTTTGGTTATTTATATGTATGAATGAATGATTCAACAAAAGGGGGGAAAGGGAACTGTATTTATAGTAAAATACTCCTCAGGGGTGCTCTAAGGACCTTTCATTTTCCTATGGTAAAAATATATTTTTCTCTTATTCCTGTCATAGAATTCTAGTGAAACATTTCCCACTTATTTGTTATTACATTGTATAGCTACTTGTAATAGTAAATAAACTGTTATATTTCAGGTAGTAATTATATAATTATTTGTATTATAATTTAATTACTTTTTAAACAATAATTCAGTGCTTGACAAGTAATCAAATATTTAATTCAAAGCAATGTGAATAATATTTGGAAGTCTGGACCTTGGCACGTGAAAACAAATAAAATATTGAGTTATTTTTGTTTTTATATTGTATGGAAATAAATATGTGATAATTTATTCCCAGGGTTCTTTCTCCAAGGTAATTATTCTCATGAAGGCGCAGAAATCCTCTAAGTTGTAATGAATGACCATATAAGTCTGGGGGGGTCACACAAATAGGGGCTTACTCCTTATTCAATATAGACTAGCTAATTGACTCGCAATTGAATATAAGGGTTTAAGAATTTGGAGATGTTTTGATCTCAAATGAATGTGTGAATACGAGTTTAACTCTTGGAATACGGGATTGTCAATGGAAACCTTTAAAGATGTGTATTTGAAAGAAATGATGATATGAATTTAGAAAGCGTAGATATTAAAATATTTTGATAAAGAAAGAAAACAATGATGAAAAACAAGCTGGTATTTATAAATTCTACCAAGACTCTTGAGCACAATGATGATTAGAGAAAAGACAAACTGAAAAGGGAAAATATCTCCTAGGAAACTTGGACAATGTGAATCTTTGATGATTCAGAACTCAGGAGATTTCCGGGAACGGATAATGTGAATCTTTGATGATTCGGAACTCAGGAGATTTCCGGGAAAGAGCTTTGATCCTCCCAAATTGATACTTCCTCAGGTGAGAAATATCAAATTAGGGTGACACCTGTTACGTTTATTTTTACGGAAATGTTTACATAATTAAAATTATCACATGAGTAGGTCTGTGTACCTACTTTTGGTAAATTTCAATTGCCTATAACTTCTAAACAAATAGAGTTATGACAATTCTGACAGAATTTTCATTATGTACTGATACTAGGCCATGTAATAGCGGTCATGTGTGCCTGTATGTAGCCTTTGATTATATGTAACTTTTTGATTATTATTCTTGTGTAATGATAATCTTGTGGGCTTATTTTAATGATGAAGGGTTTAGATTTTGTAGGTGACTTTGCAGAGTGACCTAGGGTAGTTTTTGATGAGGATTCAGAATATGTAACAATATTCTATGAATTCCTTATAATGAAATATTTATTAAGTATTTTATTATTTTGTAGGTTATATGGATAATTAATTTATCTCATAACCTGACAGAAAGTTTTAGCACTATGGTATGTAGTTTTCTTATTTTTACTTTCTTTCTTTTTCTCTTTTTTTTTTTTAGCTCCACAACTTTTGAATGAGTCCCTCCAAGGCCATGAAATTTTTTATTAAACAATGGAGGACCCTGTTGGGAATTCCCTCCAAATTTTGGCATGACTCCACGTACAAAACTGAATGAGTGGTTGTTTTTTGGTATAATTTTTATTTGATTTTCCTCCTTCATTGCATGAAGCTCAGGTTTCAATGATGATAAAATTCACAAGAAGAAACAGATAAACTAGAAATCACCAAACTTAGAATCAAACCAAAGTTCAAATGATTTTTTGAATGAGAACAAAAAAAATAAAGAGCTTAAAGAAAAGGCAAAAAATAAACATGCAAAATACATGGGGGAGTTCTAAAACTTTGAGGGTATACCTAATGGAGGCCTTTCTCCTTGAATTAAAATTTTCAAGGCCATTGAAGAACTCACTAATTAGTTACAATGCTTTTTCCTTTTGATGACTTTTTTTGGAATTTGGAGCAGCAACTCACAAAAAAAAAAAAATAGAATTGGAGCAACAACTCCCATTTTCGGTCCTGGGGACCAAATGGGAGTCGTTGATCTAATTCCTGGGAGTCGGATATCTAAGGTTCTTCATTTATTCAATAACCATAATTATGTATTTGTTTATAAATGGTTGTTACCAAAAACTGTTATAAATTAATGGTTAACAAGCTCAACTTCAGTTTGAATATACTGGATCAAAAACGGGTTCAAACCCC
Organism: Uromyces viciae-fabae; assembly: GCA_000785685.1. NCBI lineage: Eukaryota > Fungi > Basidiomycota > Pucciniomycetes > Pucciniales > Pucciniaceae > Uromyces > Uromyces viciae-fabae. The sequence continues at coordinate 8,816 of JNCO01004364.1, forward strand.
ACTCTTGACAAAATATAAAAATGAAAAAATCAAGAAGAAATACGCTTTCAAGAAAGTCTCCTTGAAGGTTTGAAATATTTTCCTTTTCCTTCTATGTTCATAATTTTTTTTTCAACACAAGAGTAAATCGATGATCCTATAAGACATTAATTTACCCTTAAACAAACAAAATACAAATTCCATTGAACATTCTGCAATTTATGAAAATCTTCACATGGATATTTATGTTTGGATTCAAGAACCCCAATGAGATTTAACTGAGAGCACTCTTGCTATCCAGAATACTATAAATAGACCTCTGGTAAGCGTGCTCTCAGTCCAGACAGAGAAAAATTAGACAAAAATAAATTGTATACTTTATTAAAACTTTTAAAAAAGAATCCAAGGTAAGTCTAAAAACCCACTCCTTCTCTCTTAAAACCTACTGGGCTCTCAACACCTCCCTAGCAGAGGACAGTCCTGTAAAATCTAGATATAGTACTTAGTTAAATAAAGTACTATACTAGAATCTCAGCTTGGTAGAGGTTATCCTCACCAACCAGCCTCATTGGCGCTAGATCAACAGAGGGGCTCCACGGTTGGAATACCATGTGAAAGACTTCTTTCTAGAAGTAACCAAGGAATAATACCTACCTATTAGCTTTGTTGATAATAAGAAACCTATCTGTGTCAGCTGTATCACGGCCATTTGGCATTAGAGATACAGCTGTAGCTTCATAGCTTTCACAGGTCTAGAGGATGAATTAGAATCAGTAGAGGATTTGCTTTCAAATGTAAGCACAACAGGGGACTCACCTTCAACGGTTTTGACCCCATTTATTGCATTGCTTTCAAGAATGTCCGCTCCGGTGCTCCTTGACCAATCACAATCAGTATTGTATGAATTTTGAAGATCATTGATCTTCTGGGTGATTCCTAAACAAAGCCATAATCAGATAAGGATAAAAAAGCATGGATCAGAATAAAAAAAAAAGTGGAAGGCATACCTTTAATATCCCGGTGGATGATTCCATTTTCAACCATCATTTTAAGAATCTCTGAACACAGAGATTTTTTTGTTTTACCACCTTCAAGATCACCACACCATAATTTGAACAGGAGGTAAGCCATTTGAGGACAATATTGATGCTGCTACTTCCCCCGTCAACACCATCACGGTCACAGGGTAGCACCTTTTTCTTTGTGGCCCATGGTAAAATCACAGGCATTTTTCCGCCAAAACATGGCAATTGCCGTGTTTTTTGGCCATTCCACGGCAATTGTATGCGGCCCTCCCAACTGCTGTGTGGTGGCTGAATTTAGCCGCCACACGGCAATTGTATGTGCCGCCGGAACGGGACCGGTAACAAGGAAAAAAAGAAAGAAAAAAAAAGAAAAAAGAAAGAAAAAAGAAAAAGAAAAGAAAAAAGAACAAGAAGAAGAAAAAGAAAAAGAAAAAGAAAAAGAAAAAGAAAAAGAAAAAGAAAAAGAAAAAGAAAAAGAAAAAGAAAAAGAAAAATAAAAAAGAAAAAGAAAAAGAAAAATAAAAAGAAAAAGAAAAATAAAAAGGAAAAGAAAAATAAAAAGAAAAATAAAAATAAAAAGAAAAATAAAAATAAAAATAAAAAGAAAAAGAAAAAGAACAAGAAAAAGAACAAGAGAAAAAGAAAAATAAGAAAAAGAAAAATAAAAATAAAAATAAAAAGAAAAAGAAAAAGAACAAGAAAAAGAACAAGAGAAAAAGAAAAATAAAAAGAAAAATAAAAAGAAAAATAAAAAGAAAGAGAAAGATCAAAATTCTAAGTGAAAAGGAAAAACAAGAAACAAAAGAAAGAAAATGAAATTTGGCACAAGAGGTTAAAAATAAAAAATCCATTTTGACACCAGTTCATTTACTCACTCACTTTTATATGGAATTTTCATCAAGCCATGTACATAGTACAGTTATGGGGACACCAAATATCATCCAAGAATAAATATTTTTTTCAATTCATTCATTTGCAAAAATAAAATACAAGTTATATTTTTTGTTCAAATGGAAGAAAAATCACAAGGAAAATGATTATTTAATCATCAGAACACAAAGTTAAGGGGGACTTTTTTTCATAAAATCCTGGATTGAGTTGAATCCAAGCTTCAAATGATGTGGAATACATTTTTTTCCAGTCCTTCATTCGCCTTTGTAACCTTGCTGCAGTCCATAATCTGGTTGGAGGTGGGTAGGGTATTGTTGAATCATCATAGTCCTGTTTCTTTAGATGAAGAGATATGAAATGACAAGAAGAGACAAATGCAATGACCATTGGTTCAACTGGCTTTGGAGGTTCACGCCAAGGGAGAAAAGTGAGAGAAAATGATATTGAGTATGAAATGAGTGGTCTGCCAAAAGAATTTGCCACAACATCACCCAATTGTGGAATGCGTAACCAACTCTTCATGGGAACTGTTTTAGCATTGTTCAATATATTTTCAAGAATAAATTCAATTGATTCTTCACAGTGAATATCCTTCCATAATTGCCTATAAAATTGTTCATTTTTTTCAATCTCAACTGTGCATTTCTGTCTGATGTTCATAAAATCCCCTTCTCCTAATTGATTTGCAATTGCATGATAACCACAATGACCACCGCTGGGGGGATCATACACTGAGGAAATAAATGGAACAATACAATTAGGCAATTCAGAGAAATAAGGAATTGACTTGGATAATCTTATTGGCCAAATTTGCTTGGGATTGTTTTGAACAGGAACAGTTGGAGTGGATTGCTTTTGAGGAGAAAAGTTTGCTTCTTCACATGGGAACTGATACAGATCTAGTGGAGAGTCTTTGATGGACTTGGTATCTGATCTGTAAATTGTTGAAATAGAAGGTGTTGAAATCTCAGTCTTATTTTAGTTCCTGAAACATGTCAAGTCACTTTAATCAGTTAGTCTAGAATGATGTAGTCATAAACCTACATTTAGTTCAATAGTTTAGTTATATGTTAGTGAAATATAACTAATTAATAGTAATAATAAGATAGTTTCTTATTATAAAGTCAGTTGTATGTTTGTTAGCTACAAATTTAGTATGGTCAAAAGGTAGTTTCTTTTAGTTTTGTTGTGTTTGCTTCTAGTTGAAGCACAGTTAAGTCACGTCTAAATCTAAATCACTTCTAGTTGAAGTATAGTAGCTTAAGTATATAGAATAATGAATGCATATATTTAATATTGTTATTAGTTTACCCACAAGTGTGGGATATGGGTTTTTCTATAAGTTTAGTAAACTCATATGTTGTAATGAAAACATTGATTCCAAAAACCATATCTCTATTTTTCTCGTGAGAATCAATCCAGGTGTCTCCAACACTTGCCCTAATCCTCTCTATTCCCTTGGAATCATTTCCATCTTCACTTTTCTGCCCAGTTGAGCTCAGTCATTAGAGCTTTCAGCTTTTTCCGCCATTTTCTCTTTCAGTTCTGGTACTTTTGAGTCAAAAATTTAACAGAAGGTAAGTGGACATTTGGAGTGGGGGTTTGATGGGCTGAAGTGGATTTTGAAAAATATGATGGGGAATTGAAATTGTCTAGAGCCTGCTGTTTCTTTCAAATTTCTGCATCAACTGAAAAAGAAGAAATGGTGTCATAGGACATTGAACGTGAATGATATGAACTTGGGGAAGGATTGGAAATCATTGATTCTCTTCTCTTCAATTCTTCTTGGATGTTGTAATTCTGCATTCTTTCAGCTCTTTCTGACTCCATTCTTTTATTAAATTGTTTCTCGGCAATTTCAAATCTACTGGGCTCTTGCTTGGTTGATTTGGAAGATCCTCCTTGATCCATTGAAGGTCTGCCACGTGTACGCTCAAAAGGTTCTGGTTCATTAATATTTTTCAAATTATAAGACACTTGACCCTTCATAATTTTCTCAAAATCATCCATCAGTTGCAATTGTTTTTGAGGTGGAATGTTCATAAACTGATTTGAAAATGCTTTGAATCTTTCAGTGCTTTTCTTGCGAAGGAGTGAGGCACCAGTGATATCCACAGTTGATGGTTCATAATTCAGATGCCATTGGGTATGAAAATCCAATGATTGCAGGTAGCCCACCTCATTAATGATTTTTCTCAAGTGATGGCTGCATGGTATGCCTATAGATTTCCAAAACGTGCTGGTACAATTGTTCAAAAAATATTCTTCAGTTTCGTCAAACTCATTCTCTCACAAAATGAGGGTATGATGTGATATTCTTCTGAAAAAATACTCAAACACAGGTGGAAAGTTCTTCAGCGCTTTCATTGAATCAGAAGCAATGTGTGTTTCAATTTCAATTGTTTGGTTATCCAACGCATGAGATATCTTGAAGTGCAATGTGTATATTGTTTTGAGAAGATTCAAGATATTGTTTGATTGCAGAATTTGCCCCTTCAACTCTTGAAGTTGTTGTATTTCTGAAATGAAAATAATTTGATGTCCAAAATGCCACAAATTTCTTCTCATGCTTCATCCAAACTCTATGGATGTACTGACCTAGCTCCAGATTGTGGTTCAATTTCTTTTCTACCAATCTCCAATTCTTGTCATAATCTTCTTTGGTCTTAGAGAAAGTAAACTGATTCCACACATTCATAAAATACTCCCATTCTTCGGCAGAACTGAATAACTTCTTACACTGGCTTAAAATGTTCTTATTGATATGCCATGTGCACAATAAATGCACGCAGTCATGATAAACCAAATAAATTCCAGATTCAATATAATCTACTTCTTTATTTTCTTGATTGGATATGAAATTTTCTTTGATGGCATTGACAAGTGCCATTTCTCAGTCAGTAACAAACAACTTTGGAATCTCTTGGTCATTCCAGATCGACCCCAACTGCTGGAGCGCCCAGGTGTAAAATTCAGCAGTTTCATGACTCATTAATACAAAGGCAATCAGAAATTGTTGACCAGTGCAGGCCATTTATACAATGTGAAGTAAATGGAACCGGTACATGTTTGACTTGTATGTGCAATCAAGTACGCATATGTGGTTGAAATGCTTTGCAAGTCGCACACTTCCAGGATGAGCAAAAAAAAATCCTTCTAAAGATCCATCAGACAATATGAAAGTGGAATGAATCCAATTGCTTTGAGATGTTGATAAGTTCCTTCTAAAGATCCATCAGACAATATGAAAGTGGAATGAATCCAATTGCTTTGAGATGTTGATAAGTATTCCAATATATATTCCATTGAGTTCTTGCCTTGAAATTTCTCCCATGTCAATTTCTTCTTAAAGCTGTATAGATCTTGAGCGGTTACCAGGATCTGTTCCGATTCTTGATTTAATGAAGTAAGCACATGTCTAGAAGATACTCCAGCATCAAACATTGAAGTGATTTTTTTAATTGCCTCTGGTTGTATCTGGCGGTGAATTGCATGGCCGTGTGGGTCTTTGGAGGGTGGATGATTGTGCTTGGCACATTTTACAGATAGGTGCAATTGGACAGGTTTTATTCTCTTCAGGACTCGTCCGTAAAGCATAAAAGGGAATTTGGTTTGACGGGTAGCAGTATTTATCTGCCCAGTTGAAGTTGAAGAATTGTTAGAGCCACCCTGATCACATTTCAAGTAAACGTCTTGTCCAGCATGTGAATTTGCAATTCAGATTGCATAACCATGATTCAATTCCCACTTTTTAGCATAAGATATAAGCTCTTCAACTGTATCAAACCGGGACTCAGGTGGTGGCATCAACACAGAGTTATCAGATTTTTCATTCATGGGCTCAATGTGTGGTTTTTTAATTGCTGAATCTGTTACAAATTGGTGTTCTGGATCATTGTTGTTCTCATTTTCTATTGTACTGTTCTTAATTTTAAATTCATTTTCAGATGTTTTTGTCTTTTCCAATTGTTTCTCTTTGTATAATCCCTCTCCTCATGTCAAGGACTGACTCCTAAATGTAAACAAATCCAGAAAAAATCCAAAAAAGCGCCAGATTAATGAGAAAAAATCTCATAATTTGAGATCTTACCTCTTGGAGAGCAATGAGAGAGGTCTGATTGGCTTGTAAGTGTAATAATGGTGGGCTGGGAGCTTTTCTAATTCACTGACAGAAGTTCTGAGCCAAAAAAAAAAAAAATATAAGTGATCAATGAATAATTAATCAAGATATCAAGATTGAATCATGAGAGCTCTGACATCTTTGATGGTGGTGAGAGAGGTCTACTTGGCCTGTGAGCATTGTCATAATGGTGGGATGGTGGCAAATTGGTGTTGAATGTTGGCTGAATGTGATAATTATGACTAGGATGAGGATATTGATATGAAGTTTGTGGTTGATAATGATGTTGCTCTTGATATGGATTTCAATGATGATAATCACCACAAAAAATTGGACGCCACCCGTATGCAGGTGGCAAGTTGTATCTCCTGTGTATCCAAGTGATATCTCAAGAGGTATCTTGGTTAGATCTTCAGTTGATCTCACCCCCACCTGGGTCCACATGGGTTATTACAACACCCTCTTCATCCCTCCATTATCACCCTACCCACATTGGAGCACCTTCCTTCATAGAAAACATCCATG
>KN362004.1:2842-15348 GCA_000785685.1 Uromyces viciae-fabae
TTTTTTTATGATTTAACGATTAATTTTCGTGAGATTTAGAATGGGACTAGAGGATCTCAGGGATCTCAATGCTTCTAGGAAAGGTTCACGGAAAAAAGAGTGAGAAGAACCAATGATTTTATTTCTAATCCAAATGCAGAGATTATAAAGAAAGAAAAACAAGATTAGCCCCCTGAACAACATGCCAGGGGTTTAATATGGTTCTGAAACCTAGAAATCAAATAAATGACAAACTAAGAGAATGAAAATAAAGCAAGAGATAATTTAAACAACTACAGGTTTAATCTTACTACTTGATTATTTTTTCTTCACAATGTAATTAGGATCGTTAGTTCTAACTACTTAGTTCCCAAAAAATAAAAATAAAATAACGTACTACTTGATTATTTTTTCTTCACAATGTAATTAGGATCGTTAGTTCTAACTAGTTAGTTCCCAAAAAATAAAAATAAAATAAAAATATAAAAAATATTTCTCAAGGATAATATTGACTACTGATGATCAGGGTTCGATGACTACAAGACACATACTACTGCAATTCTTACCTATTTTTAAATATTTTATCTTTATTCTAATTCTTTATTATTTTTATTTAACTATTTTACTTGAAACAAAAAAATATATCTTTTTTGAGAAAAAACTTGCATAATCAATAAATTGTTGAGTGGTCATGAGGACCAAATTCCAACACTGCTGGCCTCAGTATAATAAATACAACACAATATGAGTGTGAAACTGAAGTGAAAAAGAAAGAAGGACAAAGACATATGCAATGTGGGTGTAGCAGAAAGACTCAACTAATATAGACTATCTTAACATAGGTTCCTGAGGATGGAAACTGTGGTGAGTCTATTTTTGTACCAATACCAGGTGATGAGATAAGATGAGGTTGGTTTGAGTTAGGTTCTTGAGGCATGTTGCCAAGGTTTTCAAGTCATCAGAAAGTGGAATCAAGGAACAATTTCAACAGTGTGTAATATGATGTAAATAGCTGAATGGTCAATACACTCAACCGGAAAATTGATGAATACCAGAAGTCAAGGTACAGAAACATATCCAGTTGTTTGTACTTCTGGTTGTCACTTGATTTAAAGCATTGATTTTTCTTGAAGACTTGTTATTTTTTTTTCCCCAAACGATTTCAAATATTTGGTTGACCAATGGAACAATATCTGAAAATATCTGTCAAAGAAGGCTTTGTGAAATCTGATTTGCAATAAAGATGCAGTTTAGTTTTTGATTTTGAGGAAATTCATGACAAAATAGAACTTGGAAGGATCAAGGCCGTGTGTAAAACTAAGGAGATGGAATCTTTTTTTGGGATAAACCAAATATCTTTTAATTGAGCTTTATCTGATCAAAACTCTATACTATCCAAGGGAATTCCAAGCCAAAAAAATAGATTAGACGCAACTTTCATGAAGATTATGGTAAAAAAGGTCACTAATTTTTGTCTGAAGATCAGCTCAGGGTATTTAGCAAAAGTTGTCAAATGAAATTGCAAACACCTACCACTGATATGATTAAATGAAGGAACTTTTCCAATGAGATATATAGAAAATGTTTTACAGTAGAAAGTAGTTATCAATCACAGTTAGCATGCAGGACAATTTTACAATATTAAGTTCCCCTCTCATTTAATTTTTTTCAACATTCCAATCTCAGACTTGAGTTAAACTTAATTGATGACATTGAACTTACTGTGCATTTGCTTTATTTTTTTGGCCAAAAGATGCCAAGTGTTTGTTTTTGTTTTTTCTTTTTTTTTTTTTTTGGGCCCAGATGGTTTGGATGGTGACCCTCATCAGCAGGGAGGCTCACAGTTGCTACCTATTTTTTTTTTTTTTTTTTTTTTTTAGGGGCATTAAAAACCCCTGAAGAAAAAAAAAAGTCTTGCTCCATGTACTTGTAGCCAAAGAAAAAAATGGGAAATTTCCAGCTAAAAAAAAAAAAAAAAAAAAAAAAATGTGGGAAATTTTTATGCAATCTAGATTGAATTTCCCAAAGCTACATGAGAAAATAAATTAAAACTAACAAATAAATGGCTGAAAATAAGCTAGTTATTTGGCCTAGTAGAAAAAAGCCCATCTAAATAACTGATTAATCAAAACAAAAACAAAATTGACACATCACATGAATTACATAGATGATACAAAATCAATCAATTTTTTTTTTTTTTTTGTTGTTATCATATTATAAAAGTACTTGATGTTTTTTTTTTTAAAGAAAAAGATCATGGATTCCTTTGTTTCAAATAATTGATAAAATCTCTCAGAGATTGTATATCATCATAAATAATGTCATGAAGTGTAGAAGAAGTAGTATTTAATTTAGTTTTTAAAGTTTGAAATTCAATTTGATATTGATAAATCAAATGATTTAATTGATTTAAATATGAATTTTTCAAATTGAATAAGGTAGACTTTAAAATATGATTTTTTTTTCTTTCAATGCGCATATAACGGAAATGTTTTGTGGCATTGGATGTGAGATCATGTGCTTTTTCACTTAGTCTAATCAAATTTATTCGATAATTAAACTGAAGACGGTTGGGATCTTTTTGCAAAGTTTGGTTTATTAATCCTTTTGGAGACACATCTCGCTCTATAAAGTCTAAAAGATCCAAAAGATACTTGATGCAAGAATGTTCAGAAGAATTGGAAAGAAGGGATTTCATCTCCAGTGTTGATATAATCTTAATTATTTGCTTGACGTCGGCCTTGATCAAATCTGGTGAATCATGTGACTTGAATTTTTGACTTATCTTTTCATTAGGAGAAATACTTTGTGATCTTATTAGATATTTTATATTGGCGAATTCCGAAAAAAAGTTTAATAGATCTTTATTGACATTGGAGATGCTTTGAACCTGTTTCCTAACCCCATGATACCTAACGTGCAAAAATAGATAGTCATTGAGGACATTCATATCCTGTTTGGTGAGAGCTAATACATTAAACCAATAGTGAGAAGGTAATTGGCTGATGTTAATTTCCTGCTTGTCGTATTACCATATGATTCATGTACAAAATATGAATGCAAAGACTTCACCTTTGAATGACTCATGCAAGAGTGACCAGTACCAATTTTCAGATAAATTACGAGATACCCCCAGAATACTCATACGGTTTTCCTCAAAACGAAACTCAATGTAACGGAATAGATGCTGCCTTATTTCTGGATGTAAAAAGAAATTTCTCACAGCATCTTGCCTCACAAAGTGGTTCTTGAACAAAAAATCAATCATTGTGAGTATCCGTCTGTACCATTCCATTGAAGCTCTTCGAGCTGGAGACTCAGGTAAGTGATGAAGCTTATGAGTAAGTACCAGAACCCGTAAATCATTGACAATTGAATCCGCAAGGCTTGACCAAGTTTTCTCAATAGTCAATTCCAAAATATGTAGGGGTAAGTTTATTAATCCAGAATGTAACTGGGGATCTCGTGACCTTAAGAGATCCATGAGTTCTGATCTTGATTTAGGTTGATCAATTCCTCCTAGCTCTAAGAGCCTTAGTGTTTTGAAATGTGTGATTTGTTTATCGAATCGATCTAGCGCTTCACAGGCATTCATTACTTTCCGGTAGCTAACTAATGAAAGCATTGAGTTGAATAACGCGTGGTCCAACCCTTCTTTCGTTTTACATTTAAGACTTTTTAGCACCCTGGCATCTTGGTAAACCGAAAATAAAGCAGCTTTTCTCACAATTTAAATATTTTATAATCCAATCTGATTAGTCTTATAATTTAAATTATATTTATTAATCATGAGATGATAAGTAAGAATAATAAATTACCTCGATTTTTCTTCCATTTTTTTATGACCTGTGCACCTACAAGAAGAAACAAAATAACTCCACATTCATCCCTTTAAGAGTATTTACTTCTTATTATCTATTGGTATAGATTAATTTACTAACGTTTCACATCAGTAAAATATTTTTCTTGTGAGTTCGGCTTAGGATTCCCTCTCAAGGATTGAGAAACGCCAGCCCTCAATTTCTGAGCTTTAGATCGCGAATGAAAATGAGGAGCTTCATCAAGGGCTCTCAATGTTGCTTCAACTGAAAAAGAGGATGTGTTTTATAAGCATGAAGATTCATTTGACATTGGAAACGAGCCATGCTTAATACCAAAGGGGAGTCTATACCTGGAATTGAGTCGCTTGTAACTGTTAAAGAAAAAAATGTTAAAGAATAAAAGCTCAACAGCAATAACTTCAGCAACATTTTCCTGAAATTAATGATGCTTATTGGTCACTTGAAGATGAGTGATGGAAAGAGCTCTTATGAGTTATAATGACATTGCCAAGGCCAATACTTGAACATCAGATGACCAACAGAAATGCTGTTGTGTTTTACTAGCTTAAATCAACTAGAACACGTTGACTCTGAATTTTTACCTGCTAATTACGCGTAAAAGCTTCGGAATCTATAGAAGGATAGTTTTGTACACACACTTTGGTCTTATGATGTCATGATACTAGTCTTGAACTCTGTATAGCGTGCCGTTCTCCCTTCCTGATTTCCCCGCAACCGGTTCATCATCTTTTTACATTCCCGGATTATTCAAAACTCAACCTGAATCATTGGAGAAACTATCAAGTGATCAAACAAAACAATGAATACATATAACGTGATTCGCTTTCATAATATGTAAAAAAATCTACATGAATTAGAAATCTTCATTGCGCTTGTCTTCATTGAGAGCTTACTCACCCCTCAAATTAATGGAACTAGTTGTATACCATCGATTTGTATTTTTTTCTCTCTAGAGCTTACTCACCCCTCAAATTAATGGAACTAGTTGTATACCATCGATTTGTATTTTTTTCTCTCTTTCTTTGTAACAATTCAAGTATGAATATGGAAATAAATTAAATTTATAAACTCAAAAGTAAAATTCCTTTTTCCCAAGAACAAATAACCCATTCATTAATTTAAAGGTGAAAAAAAAAAGTTAGGTCCCATACAAATCTTTGAGCAATCGATACACTAAGGATGTTGGATGACCGCCTCTGAGGGTGAATGAATCAATAAGTGAAGTCAGTTGATCATGGTTTGGTTTCATTTTCTTAAATAAGCGATTGAAAGGTGATAAGTAGGATGGGTCAAATAAAGAAAAGGGAGACACTCAACAGATTAGTAATAAAAAGACTGATCAAATTAGCAGGTACAAGGTCATAATAAGGATTGAGAACTTCAATTAGACCGGGAGTAGTACGGGAAGATGACCTTTGATTCTGCGAGGGATCTTGATTAAATTCTTGATCAACTGATAAAACTTCATCAGGAGTGTTGATGTCTAAACTTGACCATTGATCATCAGCACTTAAAAAAATAGGACTAAATTTGAACATTCCACAAACGACAACAACAGGAACGTTGTGAGCTTTAGCAGCCAATGAAAGTCCTAATGCTCCTGATTTAGCTAAAATTGAACCATCCGCAAAAACTATATGACATCCAATGATTAACTTTGTACATCTTGACATTAATCCAAATGCAGATCCATCAGATATTACCACGTTTGAAATCTTCGGCGTCGAATTGGTTAATTTTTCAGATAATTTTCTTCCACTAAAATTCGGTGCTGTTTCCGAAATTATCACTGTAAACTGTCGCTTGTTCTTTGCTGCTGATTGAAGGAAACTCGTAACAGTTCGTGAATTATCTAGTGTAATAATCACTTCTCTAAATGAGCCAGCCAAATGTCATCAAGTCAATTCACAATTGAATGGTTGATTGATGCAGTAATTCCTATTTGTTCTTTTTTTTTTGCCTCACCGAGTTTAAACCCTTCAATAACGAACACGCACAAAAAAAAAAAAAAAAAAAAAAAAAATAACTTACCCAGAATGAATATGTTCAGATGCTTGAGCAGCAACACCTTCTTGGACAAGATCTAATTCATCGGACAATTCTTGAACAGCCTCTATGAAAATTGGTTTTAAACTTAAAGATTTAGAATTGAATTCACGTTCTACATTGGCGAAATCACTGGGTGAATTATCATCGTCATCGAATGAATCTTTTGTCAGTGGTTTTTGACCTAGTAATCTTGAGACACTTTCTTCCATAATTGTACTACTTCGAGGTATACTAGAATGTGAAGAAGATGTTATTGTTCGATAATGTGAATCATTGCCCTTATTTCCTTTGAGTTGGTCGGAATTTGCTTCAACATGCGCTGCAAGGGCGCTGGCATATCTGTTGTAAAAATCAAGATGGAAGTTGAATTGTTTATTGAAGAATAACAAAAATGAGAGGAAAAGAAATAATGAAAGAACATACTCTTCTTTTAACAGAATAATAATTCGCTTTGTTACATTTCCGATTACAAATTCTTTTTTGATGAAGTAGTCAAATCGAAGTTAATCAGTGGTCTTTTTTTATTTGAATAAAATAATGCTAATTTGGTTTTGAACAAACATACCTCTAGGAGCCATCTCTGATAAAAGATTTCCCACTTCGAGTAAATGAGTGCATAGTTGATCGAATGAAGTAAATTTAGCCCTTGCGATTACATCACACAATAACTTTATAGTTTCAGAACCTGTGGTGTGAGATCCAAGTATCTGTCTTCATTCATAAATATAACAGACAAGAAAGTAGAATGAGTAATGTTGACTTATTTTCAAGCTAGTTTTGAGTTACCTATTCTGCAGTTTAATGCAAAGTGATTCAATTTGTTTTATGACAGATTGTTTAGAAATGTCGTGTGTGAATTGTTTGATGATGGTCATTCTAACTTTATTTAAAGTGAAGTCACTTGCTGGATGTTATTTATTTTATTTTATTTTATTTTATTTTTTTTTTTTACCAACAACTTGAATTTTGCCACTCATGACCACCGATCCATCACCAGCTAATCAAAATGGGAAGAACTTCAATCGACATTTAACTCACTTGGACTTCTCAATCTTCAAGACTTATGTGGCTCGCTCATTAACCGACCAACTAGATAACATTATGGGTCCAAAGACAATTATAATCGATCCTACTTTAGTTGGACCACTTGGATTGGTTACTCAAGTAGGAAATCTTAAAGAACATGGTGTTGATAAGCTGTTTTGGCTTGAAAGTGGTCCATTCGGTCATGCTGCCGCTTCTCAAAATATTGTTTGGGTTTGTCAACCAACCATTAATGGGATGAAGTTAGTAGCACGTCAGTTTATCAACCTTTTATTTCTTTTTTCTAGTTTAAGTAAATTTTTGAACTACATTAATTTTATAAATCTAATTTTATCTCTTTGTTTTGCTGGTCCATTCTAGAGCAGATCCTTTCAATCCCTACTCGATCAACTTATTCTTACACTATCTTAATGACTCCTAGAGTTACTCAAATATCTAAAAATATTTTATCAGAAGCTGGTGTACTTGGGAGCGTTCAAATTAAAGAATTTGATATGAATTTCGTACCTTTAGAACAGGATGTATTTAGTTTGGAGGAAGAATTCGGTGGTTATAGTCAAATTTTTGATGTAAGATGATTTTAAACAATCAAAATCTGTTCCACTTGAAAAAGGATATTCAGCTCAATATTCTTTTTTTATTTGTTTATTTTAATTTTGATCCCAGGATGGAAATTTAAACCCGATTTATAATATGGCTCGTGCTATCATGACTATTCAACGTGCTTTTGGTTTAATACCTAGGTTGATTGGTAAAGGAACTGCTGCAAAAGTTTGTCTTTTCATTCTTTTTAATAATTTTTAATCTTTCAAAACTTTGATAGCACTTTTAAATTGTCCCGTTAACTTATGTTCCATATGTCCTTTTTGATCTTAGAAACTAGCAAAACTCCTACGTGGTCTCAAGTCTGAATATGTCTCATCACCAGCTCATGGTACAACAATGCCGAAATTGACACCGGGATCAATTGATTCTATCATAATCCTTGATAGACAACTTGATATGGTCACTCCAATGTGCACCCAACTTACATATGAAGGTCTTTTAGATGAGATTTTTGAAATCAAGCACGGTTTGTTTGTTCCTTTTCTCATGATGGTTGAATGTTTTTTTAATGTTTGAGCTGAGATTTGTGGTTTTTCATGGTTAATCTAGCACACATTGAAGTGATGCCAGATCTCTTGGCACCCTCGACCCCCGTCGCAGGCAACACAGCTCACTCAATGCCTTCCTCATCTACGGCTCAAACTATTCCTTTTGTTGCTAAGCGGAAGAAACATTTGTTAAATTCGTCTTCAGACCCAATCTTTTCTGAATTGAGAGATCAAAACTTTTCTATTGTGGGAAACTCTTTGAACCGCATTGCTAAGCGAATCAACATGGATTATGAGCGACGTAATGAAGCTCGTACAGTCCAACAGATCAGAGAATTCGTCGGCAGATTACCTGGACTGCAAAATGAACATCAAGCTTTAAGACTACGTGGGTTGACTATCGAATTTCAGTCAATTAATGATTTAAATAAAAGCATTATTTTTCCTGCTTTTTTTTTTTTGCAAAAATACGGGAATCAGAAAGACTGAGAAGGTTTTATTATAGATACTGGACTAAGTGAGCAGATCATGGCAACTACAGCCAGCGATGATTTCAATAAAATATTGGAAATTCAACAAAGTATGTGTTAAATAATTAATCTTGATGAGTGGTACAAAAATATGTCCTCCGTTTTGATGATTAATTTATCAATCAATATGAAAAGATTTAGTCGCGGGACTTGATCTATCAGGGCAAGAAAAAGCAATCAGTCAATTGATCGATCAAGAACTACCGTTACGAACGATCTTGCGGTTGCTATGTTTATATTCTTTAGTTTCAGGAGGAATCAAGTTGAAATCATTAGAAAATTTTAAGCGTGATTTATTACAAACATACGGATATGAACACGTGAATTTATTAATAAAACTATCAAGGTTAAGATTATTAGGTACGCCAACGAGCGGTAATACAGGAGCGGGTTCAATAGTAACAGGAATGATTGGAGGTAGATCTGGATTTTCAAATGCTAGAAAACCATTGAAATTAATCGTTGATGAGCTAGATGGTCCTGAACCCAATGATATCAGTTATAGTTATTCCGGTTATGCTCCATTGAGCGTTAGGATTGTTGAATCGATTTGCTTTCATAAAACTTTTGGTTGGACTAATCCTATTGAAGATATCTTAAAATCTTTCCCCGGTGAAGCTTTTGATGAACGTCAAATTGACGCTAATGATTTACTGAAAGGTATGCCAATTTTTTATTTATTTTTGTTAGTTAATAGATTAAGAATGATTAAAAAATACTGATCAAATTTTGAACTAGGTCGACCAATGCAAGATACAACACCCACTACAATAGTTTGTTATTTAGGAGGAATTACTTATGCTGAAATATCATCTTTGAGATTCAGTTTTAGCAATCAAAAAAATCATAATCGTAAATTGGTAATTTTAACTACTGGTATTCTTAATGGAAATCAGGTTTTAACTTCTTTGATGCCTGTTGAAACTAGAAATTAATTTATTCAAATTTACTTATTTATTTATTGCTTCTTATATTTTGTATTTTCATTGTGTTTTTTTTGTGATTCCACATGTACTTATTTTTCTTTTCTTGTTGAATTTTGAAATTTCCTTTGATAATTTTATTTTCTTGTCAAGATGAATGCTAGCAAATTTTCAGAGAAATTTTCTTTTTTTTTCTTGCAAATGAATTCTCGCAACTTTTCTTGCTTGCTGAAATTTAGAGGGAGAAGGTTGTCAGTCACCTCAGAAGTCATATTGCTTCCCTAAAAATTATAAAAAACATTCCCGCGGGTCATTAAATCTTTTCCCGCAAAGCCCAATTGTAAAACCCCCTAAATGTGATAAAAATGAAATTTATATTTTTTTTTTTTGAATAATATTTCTGATTATAATAAAAATTTAAATAACAATTGATGTAGTCAAAGTTGATATGAGGAATTCCAAATATCTCCGTAAGTTTTTTAAACACATTTGGAAGTGCATGTTCATCGTCAAAATATGTAGCTTTGAGTCACCTTTTCCACCTTTGCTTGCATATCCCTTGTCACATCAGGCTCATCCACTTGCCCCCATGCCTCAAATCTCTGAGCATCAGAAGGCCCTTAGTCAACTTCAACACTTGATATCCGTCATCCTTGTCCACCTCAAAAATACAACAGAAAAAACCCAAATATCTCCATTTCGCTCAGCAATCCCACTCCTGGCGGTGGCAATCAATCAAAATCAATCACCAACTGAATATCTTCTCAATTTAATGATTTTATTTTGCCTTAAAAGGCTCTAATTTGATTGGAAAAGTCAAGATGTGAATTTGAAATCTAACAAGGTGAAGGACCAGCTCAAGATGTTATTACAAGTCATGAAAACGGTTGAAGAAAATCAATATTTAGGTAATCTAAGAAATTTATAGATTACTGAAGACAATTTTTATTATAAGTTAAAAGCTTAAAAAATATTATAAACAAAGAAAAAAAAGAAATTCTGCTTTACCTGAAGGCAAAGCTTAATAAAATGAGCTTTTAACAAATAATGTAATATAATATAATAAAATGAATAAAAGAAAAAGAAAAAAGAAAAGAATGAAAATCAATATATTATTTTATAACAATAATAATAATAATAATAATGATCATTTTAATAATAGATAATGATAATTTTAATTTTTAATATAAAATAAGTAGATTAATAAAATATTATATTTTTAAGATAAAAATTGAAAACAATGAATAAATTTTATTTGTATTTTAAGATAATAATAAAAATGATAATAAAATTGGATGAGAATTATAATAAGATCAATTGGATTTATGAATCACATCTTATGATTCTGATTTGTGTTTAATGATTAGCTGAATCAATTATATGTTCTTCTTACAGCAGTGATGAAAAAACTTCATCTGTAAAAATAAAATCATAATGTCATGATTTTTTTAGCTTTTAACGCTTATTCAATAATTTATGTAAAAGATCTCAGATCATTTTGCTTACAATATATTTAATGATTTTCCTCTTAATCAATAGTGTCTTTTAGTCTTAATCAACTTTGGTGCATCTATGATGAGGTAAAATCAAAAATTCATTTATTAAAATTTTTTCATGAAAATGTATTTGAATAAACTTTTAAAAGAGAAATTCTCACTCACTATTATGAGTGGAAAAACTATTTCTTCTTTTTTGAAGTAATTCATAAAAAAATCTGCATCATCTTGACATAATCAACTACCACGGGATCAAATTTTCACTCCTTATCAATCTTTTGATATGATCCTCAATGCATCTTCTGATATAATTAGATGTTTGTGCATAGATTTCTTTATTAGGGGGCTTCAGAGTAGCCCGCGCGGATGCATGCAGCCCGCTTTGCAGATTCACATCCACCCTGCCAAAAAAAAAATTACTCTGAGCACCCCAGGACGCTTTTTTTTTTTCCTCTCTCCCTCCGTTGATATATCTCTCTCCATCACTCACTCCTCTACCATCAATTCCTTCCCATTAACTTCCCCATCCCCTCCTTTCAATTCTTCTTCTCTCAGTATGCCAAGAATATTGAAACGAGCATCAACAATTTTAAATTTATGCAAACTACTCCGGTTTTACCTTCTTGAGTGGGGCTTTGAAATCACAATGGAAAATAACCTCAAGATTGACAATGAAACCAACATTGAGCTCATCTTACTTCAGCTGATTGGCATCAAGAGTTGGCTTTATTTGAACCCTTGCGTAAAGGTCACACAAGCCCCGGACCTTTTTGAATTTTTCCTTACAATTGATATTGGACAATTCAAGCAGGAATTCCGCATGTCACTGGAATCAGTTGTCCATCTTTTAAACGCTATTCAGGATCATCCTACATTCTACAACAACTCCAACGTCCCTCAAGCTCCTCCTCTCCAGCAACTTCTAGTCACCTTGAAACGGCTTGGGACATTTGGAAATGGTGCATCAGTGGGAATGTTAGCTAGGTTCTTCCGCATCTCAGAAGGAACTGTAATCACATATTCTGCTTGGGTCATAGAAGCCATTCTTTCACTGGAACGTTTTGTCTTACAATTTGATTCTTATTCTTGACCAATATGTTTTTCAAATACTAAAGTTTTTTTTTTTTTGCCCTCTTTTGATTGTAGCACTTTGATACCCTGGCCTAATGCCCAAGCACACAAGATGATCTCTAGCCTCATTTGAAAAACCTCTGGCTTCCAGGCCTGTGTTGGGTTCATTGACAGAACCCTCATCCCACTAGCTCACCGACCCCAGATCGATCCTCAAGACTATTACTTGCGCAAAGGCCACTATGGTGTGGCCACACTCATTGTTTGCGGCAACGAGTGCCAAATTCTCTACACTTTCACTGGATGGCCAGGGTGCTGCCACAATTCCCGCCTCTGGGACAATCGTGAGCTCAACCAGCAGCAAATGGAACTTTTCTCACTTGGAGAATAATTAATGGGTGATTCAGCTTTCCCATCTGAGATCAATCTCATTCCTGCCTTCAAGAAACCACCACATGGCTCTCTACCTAAAGATAAG
>KN362005.1:506-15345 GCA_000785685.1 Uromyces viciae-fabae
TTTCAAACTGTTGACTGCCTTGATATGAGTTATTTCGTATTATTATTAAAATTTAATAATCCTTAGGAAGCACCTGTGCTCCCAAAAATTTGAGTGACTGGGGATGTTGGTTTTTTGTCCTCATACTTCACTTGAGCTTTTTGTTTCCTGTTTTTTTTATTCAAACATCAACTCTTCCACAAGTTTTTTACATGTATTTTAATTGTATTGGTATTATACACAAGGAAAGGTTGAGTACATGTATTGATAAATTTATGGGTATGTCCTCATGAATGTATTGATAAATGAGTATTATATTTTCCTCTGAGTCCCATGTATCAATTGATTGAATCCAATACCAAGTCAACTTGAAAATTACTTAATACATATCTTGATTTTTTTTTCTGATTTGTGCCTGTCTCTCAAATCCCACATCTTTTGGCACATGTATTCAGCTACCTAGAGAAGAAGATATTGAAGGCTCTCCTTTTCCTCATCTTTCCACTCACATCATTGAATATTGTGCTCCACTGTTCTAGCTTTTCATATCTGTTTCATTTCATTTTTTTACTTCCCTTGTCTTTTTTGATTATGCAACGTTATCATCCCCCCACTCACATCATTTCACATTGTGCCCGGCTGTTCTACATTTGTAAGGTATTCCTATGCCTTATAATACTAAATGTGTAAATGTTGGACTATGAAACTTGTTGAAGAATTAATATATATAAAATATTATGCAAATAATATACTAATTTATAGCCAAGAAAGTCTTTATAGGATTATAATAGTTTATAATAAAAGGATATACCTCAATAGTATAGTACCTTCTGATCAATCCAATCCTCCTTTTTCCCAATCTTGGCCGGTTCAGCTACTTCCAATCTTCAAAGGTGTATTGTCTGAAAATTACTTGGCACAATACACATGAGTTGTGAATTCAAGTAAAAGTTTATCTTTGGTAGAGTGTACAATATTTATGTTCAATTGCTTAGTTGTAACTTAGTTCGGAGGCCCCGATGATACCTATCTTAAAAGTCCCAGTTGGATTGTAAAAATTTTAATTTTTTTATTTTATTTTCTCTTCTTCTTCCATTAAAAATGACCAAATTGATCAACAACTTGAAAAACTTGATATCATCACCAAAAAAAACTAAAACAACAAAACAAAAAAAAAATGAAAAAATAAATCAACAAGAAAACGAAGAAGAAAATCAACAAAAACAAGATCAAGAAACTTTTCAATCTAACAATAATACCCTACATCAAAGAAGAATTAGTCTAAAAAAATTATTCACAATAAACTTCAACAATAATAACTCAATTTATCATCAATCTACTTCCATCAATCACCAAATTAATCATATTCAATCAATCGAATCAATTAATCAAGTAGAACTATTACAAACTAACTCGCCAACTCAAAATCAACCCATCACTAATTCAAAATCAGTCCTCGAACTAAATCAAACTAATAATCAATCAACAACAAAATTAATAATAAATGATCAAACTAATCCTTCAAGTTTCTCTCTTAAATCTTTCAGAAACGTCAGGAATAACTCTCCTTTACCCATTCAATCAAACTCAATTCAACCTAATAAATCTAATCTAAACCAAACTACTCCAACTTCCAATCTATCATCTCGTCCTGTCTCCATCACCACTATCTCAAGACCTTCAAGTCCTTCCTCCAAGATCAGTGCTGCTGCATTCCGTGAGGCTCGTGCTGCTCGCAATTCGCGCTCCATCACTTCTTCCTCCTTTCCAGAACCTCCTTCGATTCCAGAGTTACAATCAGTAAGAGCGTCCTCAACCTACACCAAACACACTCGTTTCAAATCTTCTCCTCAACTCAGTCCTCATATAACTCCTAGACCTGCATCTCTTCATGCCAACTCACCCCGTCATCGCAATACTATTACCCTCGACGATCTCAATCGAACTCATCACCAAACCTTGGATTTAACTAATAAAACCAGTGACAACCTTACCCCGAATCTACCCGCATCATTGTATAATGACAACGAAATTCTCATCCCACCACGTCCACCATTTTATGGATCAAAGCTACCCACTCGCTCCATAAGCGCAGACCCACGTTGTTCACTCTATTACCCCTCACCATCTACCAGTCACCATGATAATAACAATAGCTACATAAATCCTCACCCTCCTTCCACTATCGTCAATTCAACAAGTTTATATGCCAATCCATCTATCAACTTAAGCTCTACAAGTGTACGCTCCGTCCCAACTACTCATTTACGATCTTTCGCCCCTTTAGCCTCCACCTACCCCCGACGTCGTTCTGCCACCACTCATAAATCTAGCACCCTTAATTCCGATCAACTTAATCAATGGCATTCTGATGAAGAGGATGATCATCCCAAATCTGCAACACTAACTAAACCTTTCCCCAGACCTCTACCCACAATTCGACCACTTTCTCACATACCTAACAACAGTACTAAATTACCTCATCAACCACGTCTTAGTTTGAACACTTATCCCGACGAGAAACAAAACAAAACTTCCAACGATAGTCAACGTATTGCAGAGGATGATGATGATGAGGATGAAATACCTTTATCAAAACTAAAGAAGAAAAGTTTGAGCTCATTACGTGGATCTGCTGCTGCCCAAACACTTGCGCGAGAACGTCAACAACTTAATAAAATACATCCGACTAAAACTACTCCCTCTGGTCTCTTACAGCCCCCTTCATCTCTCGGTGCCTCTCGTTCGATTCATTCTAATCATACTCAACATCTCTCTTCTACCTTCCTCCTACCATCTACTCGCCGCGATTCCTCTGTTCCTCCTAATGCCCTCTCCAAAATCATCACCGGAAATTCTACTCGTATGTTACATTTCTTCCATTTGACAGGCCATCGAGTCAGTTTCTCTTATTCAATCTTATTTATTCCTCCCATTGTTTGTTTGTGACACAAAACTATCAGAAGTTCTTAACAAGCCAGAAGGTCACACACCCATACGAACTTTACTACATCCACGTGGCAATAGCCCAGCATCTTCAAGTAGTGGAAGTGGGAGTGGAACGTGGTCTATACCTATTACACCGCGTAATTCAACTGGGAACCTCAACTTGTTACTACCCCTTTGTTCTTCTAACATTGGCTATCAACCTCATCAACACAATCCAAACTTTTATCAGGATGTTCACAAATCTCAATTCAATCGTTCTTCACCTAGCTCACCTACCTCAAATCATTCTGATATCGAATCTATTGTTTGTTATGAAAATCCATCTGAGGTTAGCACAAACTTATCTTCTTAACTAGACCAAAGAAAAACTCTTGGCACCAATTTAACCCTGTGTTGGTTCTTTTCATTTTGTAGTTACCAACTCATTCTAGACCTTTAATTAATCAAGAATCTCCAACGTCTTTAATGCATCAAAACCCGGCAATTTGGAATAACCCAGTTCCTTCTGATTGTTTGAATGCTCCCCCCGTTGGCGTAGATCATTTCCTCTATTCTACTCTGGGTTTTGAGCAGAAAATTGAATTACATCGTAGATCTGAGATGAT
Source organism: Uromyces viciae-fabae (assembly GCA_000785685.1). NCBI lineage: Eukaryota > Fungi > Basidiomycota > Pucciniomycetes > Pucciniales > Pucciniaceae > Uromyces > Uromyces viciae-fabae. Next base: position 4,040 of record KN362005.1, read on the forward strand.
GAAACAAGTAAGTTATAAAAATGAGATTATCTTTCCTTTCAATGAAATTATCACCACAAGAAGCATGCTGATTTTGTATTTTCTTTTTTTTGCGTAAAAAAAAAAGATGTTGGCAGCACAAGCACAAGCAGCAGTACAAATGCATGCTATGGCATTGTCATCAGCAGTAGGATCAAGAAGAAAAACTATTGTAGATGAAGGAGCTGGGCCTGTTCTAGAATATGATCCCACTAGAACGACCTATAATTGGACTTCTCCTTCTGTATCAAATGAACCCACAAATATGAATAAAAACTAACACGTTTCTTCATCTCTCCTCTCTTAAACATCTATATATACCCTTTTTTTATTGTTTCATCCAAAAAAAATATTCTTTCTCCCTCTATATCTCATTCCATTCATTACATTTTCTCTATAAATATCCATATTTTTGTATTTCTGCCATTTATGACATTTTATCTTAGTTTGATAGCTCTCCTCTTGAATCTCTTAATCCCACTTGTCCTTACTCTTGTTTGTTTTATAGTCTCTTTTTTGATTAAAAAAGTTGGATTTTTTAAATAAAAAAACCCAATTTATTATCTTATCTAGCTTAGATTTATTATGACTATTATTAGGAAAAATATTAATACAATGAATAGTGATTCAAAACTATGAATATTTATACATAATGATAATAAATCTTTCTTTTTTCTGTAATAATCAGGTATCATTCTTTTTTTTTTTTTTCCTTGCTAATTAGTTTTTAATCAGTTTATGAATTTCTATTTTTATTATGATTATCTTACTTAAATTATAACACTTATTTATGTATATATATTGTCTTGTTAATTGTTTTCTCCTTTCCATATTTTTAATCAATGAAAGTATGAAAAGATTTTTTTTTACCCAGTCTACACTTGAGGGGGGGGGGATCTTTAGTGTGGCTTCACTGTTGCTAAATTCTTTCTGCACCATCAAATAAGGTTGAAGCATATCTAAAAGAAGTTTTAGACATTTCCCTGTGAACAATCTTTTCCTATTTTTCATTTGATTTTGTGCACTCCCTATAGAAGGACAGCAATCTTGTTTTTCTTTTAAAAATTGAAGGTAGTTGAGGCTAGGGAAAAAAAATGTCAATTTAAGGATGCCTAGAACTATTTTTTAAAAAATACTTGAAGTGAGAAACAATTTTGACTTCCCCTGACAATGACATCAAAGCCTAAAGTAAAACCCAAGAATTATGTTGCTCTAGATTATGGTCTCAAGAGTTGATGAATTCTTCTCAGTCACAATATGTTCATTTAGCTCTTGTAAAAGAAATGATGATCAGAGATTAAACAAAATTAAAAGAATCAAAATTTATTCCACTAAAAACAGTGAGGTGAAATATTCATAAATATAAAATTGAAATTGAAAATAAAAAAACCAATTAAACAAAATATAATCCAAATTAATTTTGCAGGTAAGACCAAGTCAGAAATATTGGCAATACCTGAAAATAAATATGAAATCGAAATTAAACTCAAGTACAAGAAATAAACTTGTAAGTTAAAAAATAATAAATAACTACCAAAAAGGTAACATCACAGAGAATAAATAATTAGAAATAATGAAAAGAAGAAGAATGATCAAAACAATGATGACTTCAATGATTAATGCTTAACAAGAATCACTGACAAGCATTGTTTCTTTTTATCTTTATTTTTTTTTTAGATCAATGACATCATTGAAAAATGCTGTTCATTGAACAAGTCGAATCAATTTGAAATTTTTTCTTTTCAATCAATAATTATTTTTTGATTAAAAACTATCAATATTTTCCTTCCCTTTTTTTTCTCACAATCTCATATCGTCAAAGATCTCCTTTCATCCTTTCAAAAATTTGTTCAAAACAACATAACTCTTTATTTCAATTTTTACTCTCAAACTTTAATCAATTCACATTATCAAATCCTATACTTTAAAACAAATCTATTGCATACAAATTGTTAGAAATCAGATTTCCAAAAAACTCAAAATTGCCTTTGTAACCTTTCTACTTCACTAACACAAGTTCTCTTTTCTGAAGGCAAAACACTAAATTCTCCATCTTTATTTTAAATTAATTTTTATTTCAAGATTGATACTTCCAGAAAAATATTGAGTAGTTAAGGCTTCTATTATGCTGATCACTTTACAGAAGAAATAATTCAAATATTCAAAGAGAGGGAAAACTAAAAATTCACAGCACCAAATTGCATGTTCCAATCTATGATGGGTGATTCCAATTGAAATAAATCACCAAGTATTAGTCTTAATAATCTAAGAACAGAAAAACCAATTGAGTAATCCTTAGGCTGCAATTTTTGATCCATAGTAGGGAAATCAAACCAAAACATGGACTTGGATGTAGCTGTGCAACATCAAGATAATGACAAAACTCAAATTGCCATGAATGAGCTCCTTTTATTGTATTGAATTAAAAATTCAAGTATATGCAATCAAATATTTGAACTCAAATGTGATTTTAAGAGATCAAAATAAAATTCAGATTGCTTTGAATTTTTAATGATAAAGAAGTAGGGCCCCAAAACATTGGCAAATGGCTGTGTCCAATGGAATTTAAGTTGATAGGGGTTTTGAGAATGCTTGATATCAAAAAAAAAAAAAAAAAAAAAGGCAATAAAACCTAAAAAATGGAATTTGAACCAAAAAGTTCCCAAAGAAAGAAAGAAAGAAAGAAAGAAAAAAAAAAGAAAGAAAGAAAAAGAAAGAAAGAAAGAAAGAAAGAAAGAAAAAAAAAAGAAAGAAAGAAAAAGAAAGAAAGAAAGAAAGAAAGAAAGAAAAAAAAAAGAAAGAAAGAAAAAGAAAGAAAGAAAGAAAGAGAAAAAGAAAAAGAAAGAAAGAGAAAAAGAAAGAAAGAGAATGAGAATGAGATAGGGAAAGAGAAAAAAAAGAAAAAGGAGAGCAATATGAAAAAAGAAAGAAAGAAAGAAAAAAAAAAAGAAAGAAAAAGTCAAGAAAAAAGAAACATAAAAGAAAGAAAAAATGAAAAAACCTAAAAAATAAAGAAAAAGTGAAAAAAACCCACAAAATAAATTAAAAAATAGAGGGAACTGGTTTTGGAACCGCCTCAAAACTTCCCTGCACCTCCTTTTGACTGCCAGAGGAGGTCCAGCTTTTTTTTTAAATTTTTCTTTAAAAATACTTCTAAAGGTGCTAAAATTACCAAACCTTTTTGGCATCTTTTGGAGCCCCCCGAATAAATTAAAAAAATAGAGGGAACTGGTTTTGGAACCGCCTAAAAACTTCCCTGCACCTCCTTTTGACTGCCAGAGGAGGTCCAGCTTTTTTTTTAAATTTTTCTTTAAAAATACTTCTAAAGGTGCTAAAATTACCAAACCTTTTTGGCATCTTTTGGAGCCCCCCTGCTACATATTCTGAGCTTTTGAGCTCAAAATAAAACATTGAAGTACTCCTTATTTAGGGAGTACACTGAATCAAAAGAAAGAAAAAAAAATAGCTAATATGGGAAATATGGGCTGAAAATTTTATCACATGCATTTCCACCCTATTGGAATGTGGGATAAAAGTTTTATCTATGGGGAAGCAAAAAAATTTACTTTTACTTTTACTTTTGCAAAGTTTTGGTACATGCCTAAGTTTTTGCAAAAAGTAAACGTAAAAGCATTTTTTTTTTGCTTCCGCATGGATGAAAATTTTATCCCCAATTCCAATAGGATTGGAATACATGTGTTAAAGTTTTTAGCCCATATTTCCTGCATCAACTATTCTTTTTTAATATTTATTTGATTTTGTGTACTCCCTAAATAAGGAGTACCTCAATGTTTTTGTTTGACCTAATAATCTCAGAGAATGTAGCGGGGGGACTCAGAAGGATGCAAAAAATGTTTGGTAGTTTCAGTACCTTTAAAAGTATTTTTTAAAAAAAAATAAAAAAATAAAAAAATCTGGATGTCCTCTGGCGGTCAAAAGGAGGTGCAGGGAAGTTTTTGGGTGGTGCCAAAACCAGTCCCCAAAATAAATATAAAGAGTGAGCAGAGCAATGGAGAATTGATGATAATTCTGATGAAGTGTGTTTTATCTTGTGTTTGTGATTTTTTTTTTTCCTTCTTTTGAAAACTCTTGATGAAAAAAAAAAGGTAAAAACTCAGCCATCTATTGTGCCTTGCAAATTTTGGACCATAAATTATCTGGGGAGGAAGAGAGCTCAAATTGTGAAAGGTTTGCTGATCTTTTAGGATTGAAAACACTTTTTTCATTTCATGGGAAAGGTCAGCTTCAAACATGATTCAACTCATTCATTACTAAACCCAAGTTACTCACTTTTGTCATATCTACCTCTCAAACAGACAACTCACATTTTCAGTTTGTAAATGATCTTTTTAACACCTCAAAAAAAGAATAAACCTAAATTATTCTTGAGCAAAATTCTGGGAATCAGTTAGCTGACCGCAATGTTTCTTTTTGAAATAGGATGAAAGGGATGCAACATAGATTCACCTGATGAATCTAGATGCTGGATTGTTTTGCTTTCAATCAGCAGATGTTAACATTGGCTGTTTATGTGTTGAAACAATTTCTATGGTCATCACCCCATTCCTGGACTTTGATAAATGAAATTTGAATTGTTCATGCCACCTGTCAAGTGCAGAGTCACCCCCCCCCCCTAGGTTTCACAGGGTATATTTCCCAGGTATTATGCATACCTGTGTTGAATCAAGTTTGGTTATGTTGAGTTGGAATAAGCTCTATAGGTCTGAATGGCCTAGATCTCAGGATGAAAGTGAGCCAGGTCAGCCCACAACCAAACTGAGACCCAAAGGGTCTTGGAACGGGTCTGAGAAGGCATTTGGTGTAAAATACAGAACCTGACCCTGGTCTGGGAAGGCTAAACCCTTGGAGACCCAACCCATTGAGTGCCTGACCCGGCCCAAAAGCAGTTTATCCTAAAAAAAATTGGTTAAACCTGGTACAACCTGGACCCGGCACATTTACAAGGAATAGAGGGTCTGGCTTAGGCAGGTTAATTGAGATTTTTGACAACCCAACCCGGCCCCCTTCAGGTACAGACTACATGACCCACTTTCATGCTGACCCAGATCTTCCAAAATATTTTTTTGTATTTTGACTAAAGTGTGGTTACATCCAATCTACAAGGTAGTCAAAATTTGAAACTTTGGTTGGGAAAACTGGATGTAACAATTTGAACTCTGCAGATATGCCTCTAATGAAACTCAGCTTCCTTTGGGGTCTATTGGACTAACATGATACTTCAGAATGGGAACCACATCAGTTGAATTTTTTTTTTTTATATATTTGCAGTTCTGATCAACTTAACTTCACTACAAGTTCAACTTGACTTCACCTTCAAAGTTTAAGCTGACTTCAGACTGACTTCTGGCACAGATCATTTAAAACATAAAAATGTAGATGGCCATCATACTGGGAATAATCACTTGCATGCAAGTGCCTAGCAAACAGCCCTGGTTAATTGTCCCTCAATTCCTAGATATGTCCCTTAATTCTAAAATTGAACAGGAAGGATCAACTTTTAGATAATTTTACATTAAAGGAGCACATTATGTTGAATCTCCAATTCAATGTTGCAACCATGTTAGGAACCGAACACACATTTGGATACTCCAAAAACAAGTCACAATATCTAAAATTTGGCCATAATATAGATGTATGTTATGATTGGGCTAGGATGTTGATGAGAGGGGTTGAGATGGGGTAATATGGTTCAGGGTAATAGATTGCAAGATGAGGAACAGACACTCTGAGAGGGGATCCTGTTCATGTGTATGTATGGTCTGGTGGTTCTCCCAGGGGCTCTAAGTACAACACAGCTTGTAAAAATGTATTTCACAACTTAAAAAATCCCATTCAGACTAATTTAAAGACTTAGATTTAAGTGATTTGTGTTGAAATTCTTGAGTTAAATTTATGACTGGAACAGTTCAAGATCACAATTCTCAGTCTCAAGTTATTATCCTCAAGTCCAAGTAGTTTTCTCAAATCTTAGATTATGTTAGTTACATTTCTAAAGTAGTTTTAAATTAAGACAGTTTCTTAATTTAAGTCAGTAGTCATATTTTTTAATTACAAATATTAGTCAGTTTAGTATGAGATAGTTTCTCATAGTCAAGATAAGTAAAGATATGTTAGTTACATGTTGGTTAGTCAGTTTAGAGATATGTTTCTCATAGTAGTCAGTAACTTCTAGTTGAAGTATTAGTTTAATTCAAGTCTCAGTTTTATTCCTTCTAGTTGAAGAATAATAAATCTGATTCTCAAGTTGAATATATTCATAGTTCTTTTTATTCACCCACAAGTGTGGGATGTTGTAACTACTATAAGTTTAGTAGTATGATGTGTTGTAATCAAAAAACATTGATTCATAAAACTTTCTCCTCTTTTCTATCAAAATCCTTGAGTCAATCCAAGTGCCTCAAAACACTTGATCTCCTCCATCCTACTCTCAATTCAATTCTCTTGCCCGAAAATCAGTCAATAGAGCATTCAGCTGCTCCGGAAATTTTTCTCCCTCAAATTACTTATAAATATTCAGTCGAAAAATCTTCAATTTGAAATTTTAACACTAATCTACTGGAAATCCTTGTCCTTCACATGGTATATATCAAAGAAAATTGTTTTCAAGTAATCTCAATACATGATTAGCTTTTCTTATTTGATTTTGCTATTTATTTCTTTAATTTCATTTACTTTGTATGAAAACTTTTTATTCTTCCAATACTGGGAAAATATTGTTATTCTTTTCAATTCATCATTAAATATTTCAGTAGAAAGCATTTACATACTTCAATTTTATTTCAATGGTATAGTGTTTCAAATTGTTTTGTACAATCAAAAAAAATCTCATATTGGTTGCTTAACAACGAAAATAAATGGACTCATATCTGTGATCCCTCTTGAATAACTAAACCACCCAGCTATCATTCAATCTTTTAAATCTTTGGCATCATGATTACCAACACATTTAGAATATAATGATTCATTTTTTCAAAATATAATTTTTTTCCCTCCTTTTTAAATAGTTGAAGGGTTGAGTTGGAGCTTGGACATAATGAGTGCCCTTCATGTATAATTACTTGAAGAATAAACACACTTTTTCAATTTGTGTAGAAATATTTTGTTCAAAAAAAAAATTATTAATTACTATAGAACTTAAAATTTTTTGTTTTTTCAGAAGGATCATCTTATGTTTGAGATTGAAGAATTTTTTAAACTATTTTCTTGGAATAAATAATTTAGGTAGGAAGATCAGTGGAAAAAAAAAAAGTGGGCAATAAATTTAAAATGGATTTTATCTGCTGTTTCAGATGCATAAACCATTACAAAAATTTTCACAACTGATTCAGTTGAAGACTGAAATTTAGATGATTTAAAATTTACTTGTCCCCTTTGAAATACATAAGAATTACAAAAAAATAAATCCAATTGTTACTTATTTACTCATTTAACCGTTACTTCTCATTATGATTTCTTTACTTTTTCTTTGGTGTTGCTTTATATGTCATGAGCATGAAGAAAGATTTTTATTACTCGTATTTCAATGTTTTAGATAAGATGTATCTACATACTTGGATATTTTTAAGAAGTCATCACTTGCGCCCGTATCACCACTGCCTACAGTGTGATTCAATTTTTTTTAAAACACTCCCACACATTTAAGTATAAAGCTGTGAGTTTCTTGAGTCTAGTGGAAAAATGTTATATTCTGCTACGTCAATTTATTTTTTTCAGTGGAATGACTTGAACTTCTCCTGTACAGACGTAATTCACCCTTTGATTACCCAAAAAGGCTATTTAACTTGTAAACACTTGATTCAAGTTTTTCTTCTTTCGGATTTCTAACTGCGTGTTAAATACATATTTTAAATACTTGTTGGGTGGGTTTTGCTTGAATTTTAATAATTTAATCATTTATTTGGTATCAAGAAGGGGTAATCTCGGCTGGAGTTAATCATGTAGACTTTCCTTTTTTATTTTACAAAATCATTCTTCATTTAACGAATCAATCATTCTTCATCAACAAACAAAAAAAAAAAAAACAAGTTGTTTAATAATGAGTTTGCTTAAATGGATGGGAGTTAATTCGCGATCTAACTCCAACTTAAATCAATCAACCTCAGATTCGCAAAATCATCAATGGTGGGCTGGTTCAAATGAAAGATACTTTGGAATGGAAAACGTTAGTTTAAATGAATAACATTATTACTCTTTTTTCAAATCTAACTAACTCGTTTTTGAATTCTTCCTTTTAATAGTTTGGTAATACTTGGTTTGTCTTTCATTTCTTCTAATCTTCTTTTCAAAATTTAACTTTGCTTTCTTAATGAATTCAAATTTTCTTCAAACTTGATCAAGTTATGCCAATTCAGTCCTTCAAGCCCTTTATTTTTGTAAACCATTTCGTCATTTACTCGAATCTTCATCCAACTCTGAACTCCTTCTCTCAGGTCATCATCATCATCATCACCACCACCATCCCAATCGTCACCATCGTCATAATCATCATAATCATCATTATCACACTACTTCTTCATCCTTCAAACCCAATCGCAAATCTCTTCCACCTAATTCCTCTCAAAAACCTCAATCTAGACCCAAATTCACTAGTCTCGGTCTTAATACCATTTCAGAACCTCCCAATAAACTTCAATCATCTTCAAAAACTATCCATCAAGCAAAAGCATTATCATCCACTTCTCCTTCTCCTTCTGTACCTCATAAACTCACAACTACTGTTTCAATCTCATCCTCCGCTCAAGCTCAATCCACTCTTGATTCATCCAATTCTAGTCCAACTCAATCAGTCTCTCCTAATCCATCGATCTCTCCTTCTACTCCCCATTCAAGCTCAAATCACAAACGCAATTGGAATGCTGCTGATTTTGATTCAGGTGGATTGGGTAAATTCAATTTGTCTGCTAGCTCCCCAAATCGGAAAGATCAACACAACTCTTCTTCAAGATCTGAATCTGATCCTACAATTTACTCATCCCTTCGAGACTTATTCCGAAATATCTCCAGTCAACCTAATTCAGTAGGAGCTATAGCACCACAAGCATTCATCACAACCTTAAAACGCTACAATGAGCTTTTTCGATCTACAATGCATCAGGACGCGCACGAATTCTTGAATTATCTCGTGAACTCTGTAGCTGAAGATTTGTTTGCAGAACAAGAAAAGCAACGGAAACAGCACGAAACTTCATCACTCCGAGAACCCATCCCGCCTTTCTTTCCACAGTCTTCCTCTAAACCAACTCAATCTGGTTCAACCTGGGTCCATAGATTATTCGAGGGTGTCTTGACTAATGAAACCAAGTGTTTGACATGTGAAACTGTAACTCAACGTGATGAAAGTTTTTTAGATTTATCAATAGATATTCATCAAAACACCAGTTTGACGGCTTGTTTGCGTCAATTCAGTGCCAGCGAGATGCTTTGTCAAAAGAATAAATTTTCATGCGATCAATGTTGTGGCCTACAAGAGGCGGAGAAAAGGTAGCTGATTGGATTTTACATTTGATTTGTATATATTTCAAACTGAGGGCTCTTTTGACTTGTTACTATATTCCATCAGGATGAAAATTAAAAAGCTTCCTAACGTTTTAGCACTTCATCTCAAGCGATTCAAATACCAAGAAAATCTTCAAAAATATACCAAACTCTCTTATCGCGTCGTCTTCCCATTTGAATTGAGACTCTTCAACACAACCGATGAAATTCAGGATCCTGACAGATTGTATGAGCTGTGGGCCATTGTGGTTCACATCGGCGCGTTAGTCCATTCTCACGGCTGTGTTTTAGTTTTATGACCTTGACATATATAACCAGCTGATCAATAACTTTAATCTTTTGCATCCATCCCCAGTGGACCTCATCATGGCCATTATGTGACAATTTTAAAGTCACACGGACAGTGGTTACTCTTTGATGATAATCTTGTCACTCGAATAGAGGAACGCGATATACAAAAATATTATGGAGATACCCCGAGCGTTGGTAGTGGCTATGTACTGTTCTATCAAGCTACTGATTTAGATTTGATGGAATTGATGGGCGCTCCGAAAGATTCAGACGAAGGTGATGACAATTCTGAACCCGAGTCAGTCAGCGAACTAATGATCATTCCAGACCCTAAACCCTGAACCCTAACTTGACTTTGGATTAGTTTAATTGCATTTAGTTTAATTTAGTCTAGATTGATTGAGTTTGGTTTAGTGGAGTTTATTTCTATTTTATTTTATTCTTTGTTCAGTTTAGTTTACTTTATATCAGTTTTATTTTATTTTTATATAGTTTAGTATAGCTTTGTTTGGTTTAGTCTAGTTTTGTTTTGTTTTATTTCCATTTAGTTTAGTTTATTTTGGTTTCATTTCCATTGGTTTTATTTTCTTTTTGTTTAATTTATTTTAGTTTTGTTTTGTGTTATTTTAGTTTAGTTTAATTTAGTTTAGTTTAGTATGGTTTAATTGAGTTCAGTTTAGTTTGGTTTAGTTGAGTTTAGTTTGGTTTAGTTGAGTTTAGTTTTAGTTTATTTTATTATGTTCTCATTTGATTTTATGTTGTTTTGTTTTTGTTGAATTTAATTTAGTTTTGTTTAATTTTGTTTAGTTGTGTTTAGTTTTGTTTGATTTATCTTAGTTTAATTTAGATTTTTTTTGGTTTTGTTTAATTTTGTTTAGTTGTGTTTAGTTTTGTTTGATTTATCTTAGTTTAATTTAGATTTTTTTTGGTTTTGGAATAAGCTTATATCTCTTGAACTAAAAAAAAATTATAATCTGATTTCATTTTGGTAGGGTAACCATAAGTGAAAAATATTATAATATTTTTTCTTTTTCGAAAATTTTATTATTTTTTTTAACAAAAAAAATCTTGTTTAAAAATTTCAAATACTTCTATTTTTCAAAAACATAAACTATTGTAAGATTCTGATTTCACTTAAGTAGAATAATCATATGTAAAGAACATTATTGTTTTTTTTTTTTTTTGTAAAATTAAATTATTTTCTTTTAAAAGGAATCACGTTTAGAAATTTCAAATGCTTATGTATATCTTTGGAATGACAAACAATTTTAAAATTCTAATTTCACTTGAGTAGACCAACCATAGGTGAAGAATATGTTGATGATATTTTTTTGATATATTTTTTTAAATTATATTTTGTTGAATTTTGTGATGTTATGTTTTTTTTGCTTTTATTATATTATATTGTGTTGTGTTATATTTTGTTTTCTTTTATTATGTTGTGTTTTTTTTTATTACTGTGATTTCTTTGATTATGTTGT
>KN362006.1:4397-15344 GCA_000785685.1 Uromyces viciae-fabae
GATGTAGAATAGTTGTACTATTTTTTGCATATATATCACTTTGTTATTGGTTTTTTGTTCTTTTTTTGGCTTTTAAAATATAATTTCAATGTTTCTTACACTCACTCTTCTTCAATTCCACGGGGAAGGGCCACTTTTCAATTTTTTGGGGGCTTTTTGGGTCCCAAAACGCTTATTTTTTGGCCTTTTTTTTTATGAAATCCTTAAACGATGACAAATCATGTTTTTTTTTTTGCTGAAATTGAAGTTTAGGGGCTGATTACAACCCCTATCAACTTTTTTTCCACGGGAAAGGACCCCTTCATAACGTAATAATGTTTGAGGGCCCTTTGCAATTTCCCTTTTTTTTTGTTTTTATTATTTTTCATTTAATTTTTCAGGGGTCAAAAACCCCATGAGTTTTTTTGATAAATATTTTTTGGGGTTTTCAGACCCCCCAAAATCTTTTCCTTTTTTTAAAATTTTGAAAAGACGCGGTTTTGTAAACCACGTGTGTTTGCGGAAAACCACGTGCACGCGGTCGGTCTGCGCGTGGTCAAAACCGTGTGAGTTTGCAGGCCGACCGCGTGAATTTAGTAACACCCTATTTTTATCTATTTTTTCTTATCATTATTCTTTTATTAAATTTATTAATTAATATTTATACCATTATAATCATTTATGAAATAATAATACTTCCTTATCAAAACTTTGGCATAACCAGTTTTGCCTTTAGGTAAATATAATAAATCAATTTATATTTTTATTTCTTTCTTTTTATTTTTTCTATTAAAAATATTTAACTTGGATTAAACTATTAAAAGAACATATTAACTAAAAAGCAATAAAACTTCCTTTAGTTGTCTTAAATTTGACAATAGGAGGGTGTGGGTTTATTGTAGAAGGGAAGCACAGGAGTTGTAAATATATCATATCATAGTTTTCTATTTATATGCAGAGCTATAATTTTGTTTTTGGTTGTAAGTTATTGAAAGTCTGTATAGGGAAAATTCTCACTCAAGTTTAGCTAGGGTAAACAACTTTGCAGTGCTAAGTAGATTGATAAGGGCCAGTTCTCTGGGGTTAGAATTACTAGTTAATTTAAGAGTATAGCTGAGTTACCTTGATTGCAACAATTTAGACACAAACTTTTTAGAAATAAAAACTAATGAAAAAACATATTTTTGTTGGTTTTATAGTATAATTTTTGGAAGTTTGAAATCAAATCAAGTATAGAATTACTAGTTAATTTAAGAGTATAGCTGAGTTACCTTGATTGCAACAATTTAGACACAAAATTTTTAGAAATAAAAACTAATGAAAAAACATATTTTTGTTGGTTTTATAGTATAATTTTTGGAAGTTTGAAATCAAAGATAAATTTAGAAAAGCAATTTGGATTTACCAGAAAGGAGACAATTATCTAATAAAAAAAAAAAACAATTCAGTTAAAGAAAATCAAACAGGATCAAATCCTATATTTTCAATTTATTTATAATTTTTAGAGTTAGTTGATTGAGTATTGAGTATGAAAGAAATAGATAACTGGACAAACAAAATGAAATAAAAAAAAATGAAATAAACAAAATGAAATAAACAAAATGAAATAAACAAAATGAAATAAACAAAATGAAATAAACACAATTGAAATGATTATGGGAAAAACTTTAAATGAAATAAACAAAATGAAATAAACAAAATGAAATAAACAAAATGAAATAAACAAAATGAAATAAACAAAATGAAATAAACAAAATGAAATAAACAAAATGAAATAAACAAAATGAAATAAACAAAATGAAATAAACAAAATGAAATAAACAAAATGAAATAAACAAAATGAAATAAACAAAATGAAATAAACAAAATGAAATAAACAAAATGAAATAAACAAAATGAAATAAACAAAATGAAATAAACAAAATGAAATAAACAAAATGAAATAAACACAATTGAAATGATTATGGGAAAAACTTTTCATGATTGTTTTTACCTGCCCAGCAAATTGTCCCTAGCTCCTCCTGAGTTGAGTTACTAGTATTTTTGTGCTTGAGTTGAAATAAATTCTACAAAATGAGGATATTTGAGTGCCATGATTTGATGAATTGAGATGAATTGGGGAAAAATTAAATTAACTGATTTTTTAATTATGTATTAATTCAACTTAAATATTTTTTATGACTGTGGCCTGCAGCTATTGAGTTACCACCAATCCTCCTCCTTAACTCAATATAAGTGATCTGCAGAAGTTTATAAGCATTGAGAAGCTTGAAACATTGTGGAACTACTATTTTTATGGAATAGAGCTTGAGGCAATAATGCAATGTTATGTTATGTTACATTATTTGGCCCCTTTCTGATAAGACATCAATGTGTGCTACCAGATAACACCATTACCATCACTTTTTTTTCTTGAATCCCTCCAGACAGGTTAAGTACTTTTTTTTTCACGTTCCTCTAGCAAAATAACATAATCCCCTGTTACACAGGCCAGTAACTACTTCAGTTTGGAAAATTGGGCAAAAAAAATAAAATCAGAAAATCTCCCACCTCACCACTACCACAATTCCTCACAGCCCAGACTCTGAGTCTGACCAATCCACAATAATATATCAAGTCAATCACTAAATGTTGACCCATCCAGCTACCCCACCCAGAAACCCCAATTATGTGACCCCTGCATCTGACTCTTGTAGATCCTTGGCTCAGACTCAGATTCCGTTTCAATCATCACAAAACACCAAGAATCCTGTTGTTCACAATAATCTCAAAATCCAAAATCCCAGTATTGCACAAACCAAAAAAAAAAAAAATTGCATTAATGAGAAAATAAAAAGAAGAAGCTAGCCATGAGCAAGTCTAGAAAGATACCAGAGACACAAGGGTCTCATCCTCCTCAGGTCTAAATTTTATTCTTTCCCAATCCCTGCTTGTATTCTTCATCTTGAATAGAAAACCCTTTTTAGTTTTAACTTGATTTATTTATTTTTGCTTTTATTTCTAATTTACTAATTATCAATTGTTCAAATATTTCTTCTTGCTCTCAGAAAAATCAGGAACCATTTGAATTTGACCAAGAATCTTCAGATGAAGATTCCAAACCCAATTTCAAACCATGAAGAGTCAGACAAGAGGAAGAGTTTCCAATCAGGTCCTACTTTGAAGAACCATTTTGGAAACCTGGTGACACTCAAGGTTCAAAGATCAATTATTGGTGAAAGTGGTGCTGTAAAGCTTATTGGGCACAGTTAAGCAGCCTAGCCAACCTGTGAATCCATTGAGATGGATCCAACCAGTTGTCAAAAAGAAAACATGGTTGTATCAACACTGGGCCAGCTACGCTACCTGTAGCGTGTAGCATAGCTTATTAAGCGACACTACAAAAGGGCTACTGTTAGCGGGCTATTTTGGCCTGCTAATGCTACAAAAAAAAAAGAAAAAAAAAGTACCGGTAGTGTCGCATTAGCAGTTGTTCCATGACAGCCGCTAACGCTAACCATCTTGCAGAATATGGGTAGCGTAGCGGCCACGCCGCGACACTACAAAAGGGCTACTGTTAGCGGGCTATTTTGGCCTGCTAATGCTACAAAAAAAAAAAGGAAAAAAAAAGTACCGGTAGTGTGGCATTAGCAGTTGTTCCATGACAGCCGCTAACGCTAACCATCTTGCAGAATATGGGTAGCGTAGCGGCCACGCCGCTACACTAAATATGAGCATAGTGGCCAGCTAAGCTACACTACGCTACCGGGATGCTGGAGGGAGTGATTTGCTTCCTTCAGAAACCCTGGTCGTTGGAGGAAGCAAATCAATTCCTCCAGCAACCTGGCCGCTACAGCCGCTATGCTAACCGCTAGCGTAGCGGTTTTTTTGGGGGGCTACTCTACCAGTGAGCGTAGCGGCCCTCTTTTTGGAGCTAAAACTACAAAAGGAGGGCCGCCGGGGTTTTCCGCTATGCTACAGTAGTGGTGGAAAAACCCCACTAACGCTACATCAATGTGGCAAAAAAATTTGCCGCTACGCTAACGCGTAGCATCCAAATAGTGCAGCGTAGAGTAGCGGCCCACCGTTGTTTTTATGAAAAAGACAAAGGAAATAGAGGGTGGTTTTTCTCTTCCATCCACCATGGCTGAAGCTGAGGCGCAGGAAGCATAAAATCACCCAAAAGTTAAGGAATGGATCAGCACTTTTTTCAAGAAACATACGGCCTTTTTCAACAAGATCATCAACCAGCTACTCATGCTGTGGCAGATCAGCCAAGCTCTCCTGTGGACTGACCCTTCCCACCATGGCTGAAGCTGAGGCGCAGGAAGCATAAAATCACCCAAAAATTAAGGAATGGATCAGCACTTTTTTCAAGAAACATACAGCCTTTTTCAACAAGATCATCAACCAGCTACTCATGCTGTGGCAGATCAGCCAAGCTCTCCTGTGGACTGACCCTTATATCATTGTGGCTCTCAAATACTTTAATTTGGCTGCAAAACTCTTCAGTTGTGCATGGTCAGCCAGCCAAGCTTCAAAAAGGAAGTATACAATTGCTTGAACTCAATTCAATCCAATTTCACCCTCATCCACAATGTCTGTACCACCAAGGGAAATCAATATGCCTTTATTGGGGCCACTATTGCTTATATTGATGATTATTGGGCCCACCACATGAAACACTTGGCACTTAATATGATACACTGGAAGCATCATGGTAATATACTAGCTCAGCTGATTGTATCATTGCTAAAGAAGGACAATTGGTATGAAAAATTACTGGCACAGACTACTGATTCCGGCTTTAATAAAAATAGTATGTCCAAGACTATGGACAACCTTCTAATAACCAAATACAATTTCAGCTGGAACCCAAAAACAATTCATATCAAACTTTTTTGTCATAAACTTGGGTTAATCCTGAATGCTGGTTTACAATTACAGTCAATGAAAACTTTACCACCCTTGAAGATGAAAGAATCTGTACTAGGATTCATTCATGTATTGGGAAAGGTAGCTGAAGAGCCTGAAAGTGAAGAGGGAAATGCTGAATTTCAAGTTGGTAAGGATGGAATTAGCAAAGAGATCACCATCATCAATCACAACTCTGCCATTGAAGGATTGGAACCGGACTCAGACAATGATTAAAATGAAGAGGACTGTGAAAATGCTGATTACTAATTTGAGAATGCCCATGATGAAGCTAGCATTCCTGACCAACCTCATTTTGAAGACCAAGAAAACTTGAATGAATCTCTAATTCCCCTCAACGACACTCAGAGAAAGAAGCACACCTGTTCTTTGCATCTCAAAAAATGAATTGAAAATCTTGATTGGGTTATCAAGAAAATCACCTGTTCTGCAGCTGCTGCACAGAGGGGAAATTTGGCATGTATAGCAAAAGACTTAGGTTTCAAAGGTAAATTTTTAATTGCTGGATATGGCATCAGATGGAGCATCCAATACCAGAGTCACCAGGAGGCAATAAGGGCAAAGAATGCAAGTTAATTCATTTCATTTAAATTCAAAGCTATTGTGTACTGATTCATCAACTCTGATATTTTTATCATGACCAGGTTATTGAGGCTATACTAAAATAAGATCAAGAAATTCAAAAGACACTTTGAGATTGACAAAATTTCCCAAAAAATCATTTGAATTTGGCTGTTTTCAACAATCTTAATTTCTCTCCAAGTGATTGGAAAGAGATTCATGCTCTCAATTGAGAGCTTGGATGCAAAACTTACCAAGAGAATGGAAGGTGATGGACCCACTGATGCCCTAGTTCTCCCCAAATATCTTGAGATCAAGGAATAAATTCAGGGCAAGCTTGATAGCCAACAAGAAGAAGATTTGCTTTTGCCCTTCTTTTGTTCAATTATCCAGAGGGTAAATAAGTATTTGTATGAGGCTATGGGATGTGAGACACTCATTATTTTGACTACCATCCATCCTTTGTTCCAACTCCACATTTTTCAAATTGTCTTTGAATATGAAAGTCTTCAAGTTCAAGACTTTCTAAAGAAAATCAAATCAAACACCATGAAAAAAGTGACGGCACCCACATGAGGGTGACACCCAAAAGTACAAAGGGGCCTTTGTACTTTTGGGTGTCACCCTCATGTGGGTGCCATCACTTTTTTCATGGTGAAAGTACAAACATTACAATCAGATCAGAAAATCACAACAAGTTAAAGATGATTAAGATGTTGTTCAACTTCCAGGTGAATCTTCCAAGCATCAGTCAAAGTCTCTGATGGCTCTCCTGGCAACCTGCATCATCAAAACTTTGTTGTTGTTAGAATTCAAAGTTTTCACTTCAATTAATTCAATTCAAGTTCAATCAAATGCCACCTAAATGTCACAAGAAAAATCACTTGACTCAATTTTTCCTTTTTCATTTTTCATTTCATCCATTTTATTTTTTTCTTTTTCTTTTCAATTTCATTCATCTCATTTCTTCTTCATAAAACTCAAACCAAACCAACTCAATTCAACTCAATCAAACTCAAGTCAACTCACAACTCGAACCAACTCAAATCAGATCAAATCAATCACTTCAATCTTTCATTTCATTAATTTCAAACTTTTCCTTCCAGTTCCTTGGTGAGAATTAGAAAACTTGTTTCAAATCTAAAAAAAATCAAATCACTAATGTTTTTATTCAAATAGTCCTTGGCCAGAATAGTTATAAAAAAAATATCTTGTCTCTCAATTAATTCTTTTCATAAAAATATTCTCAAACAAATGGTTGGTTATTTCTTTTGTTACTCAATCTTCTTTCAAAAATATGTTGTTGAAATCTTTCTTCAGATGCTAGTCCCTTTTCAGTAATTAAACGTTTTATTCAAAATTCAAATCTCTTAGTGGTCAGAATAAGATGAACTGGACAGCTACTTGAAGATTGAGCTTAGCTTTCATGAGTTTGATATTGAAAATATTAAGGCTCTTCTTAATTGGTGGAAGGAAAATACCAGGAAATTCCTGAATCTTGCTTTGATTGCACATAGTACCTTGGCTGTGTGGGTAGCTCATGTGCAGTCAAGCAACTGTTCTCCACCACTTCTGATTTATGCACCAGCAACTGGGGTCATTTAATTCTTCCTACCATGGCGCATGGTTTCAATTCCTTGGTGTGGCTTTGAGGGGCTGTAGAGCTCAAAAAAAAAAAAATTGCTCAAGCTGGAAGCATCCTGAATCAATATATTTCTAAGCAAGATAGTTAAGAGTCTTTCTTTCTTATTTCTTTATTTGAAAATTTCTATCAAAAAGAAAACAACAATGCAAACAAAGGTCTGATAAATTAAAATAGTAAGGACATAAAAAAAATAGTCTTTCTCTTCATATTTATCAATGAAATACAAATGAAATATAATATAGCAAGTAGTAATAAAATATTGTAAAGATCAAAAGAAGATTGAATAACACTTTTTTTTTAATATGGTAGTAGATAAAGTGCTTTGTTTTTATTTTAATCTCATGAAATAAAATTATGCCCCCTGCACATATTTTTTTCTGTTAGAGTGTTATGTTAGTGTTACCTGAAAAAAATCATGTTACCCAGCTGAGATAACATAACATAAATATTTTACTAATAATGTAAGTATAATAATTATAAGATCATTATTATGGTTGTTACTAAACATTACTCTAAGGTAACTGTTGCATTGTTGATTGAGGGGGATAAGCGCTTGAAGGGCTGCCTCTCTTAATAGTCTTGGAGAGTAAGACAGCAAGAATCAAGTATGAAAATCTTTTATATAATTCTGGGGCTAATGAAGAAGTTCTTATTTTCATTGAGGGATGCTCTACAGACTGGATACTGCACAAGCTGGGGGCAGGGCACAAATATAAGTAATCTGATTAATCCATTTTATTTGCAGCTAGCCCAATGGTTGCGGAATCGTCTGATTACTTTAATATAAACTAATATAGTATTCTTTTAAATAATGAACAGGGGGTATCTATCTAACAATATACATGCTAAATAATCTGTGATAATCTGATGGGGAAACAAATGAGAATAGAGGAGGGTTACTCATAGAAAAGGAATCCCTGAAATCAGGTTAGCAAAAAGTCAGTGCTTAGTGCCTGTGATGAAAGAGAAGGGTGAATAGAACAGTAACAAGGGCCAAGTGTAGCTTAAACATATGAACAATTCAAAAAGGGATTATAACTAGGGGGATGGAAAAAGTTTTAATAGGAATGATGGAATGGAAGCTGAAACCAGTGCCAAGTAATTGGATTTTCTTGTCCATTTCTGGAGATTGAGGTCTGAGAGTCCCGGGAGTATGTTGGTCTGGCTCTCTTTGATGTTTGAAATTGTCCCACCTTCTGCATGTATTTTATTGTGTTGCAGAAATTTGCAACTCATGTGTTGCAAATTTACACAAACCCCTACTTGTTTTACAAATTTGCAACTTCTAGCCCTCCAAAATAGGTTGAAAACAAATGAGTCTCAAAACATTTACTGAAAAAGTCCCTCAGGCATGTTGACCTCACAGAGTTGCTGCCTTTCTTTTACAACCACTGCAATTTGTGTATGCAAAAGCAGACATGCCCACATTATTATGCAATTTGACAACATACATTTTTACAACAGAATATTACAGGCACAAAGTGTGTCTCAATACCAATTGAAAAAACTGGAGTAACTTTTAATATTTGAAGTAAAAACCAAAACTGACAGAACAAGCTTAACATGAGTTTTTGAAGAACAAAAATAATAAATTAAACAACAAAAAAGAAGAAATTGATTTTGTACCACACTGTGTGAAGAAATCTGAATAAGGAAGACAAAATAGATTTTAAGAGAAAGAGGGTCACACAGACTAGAGAAAAGAAATTTAGATGATGAAGAATATAAGTATTGGAACACAATAGAGAGGAAAAAATAAAAAAAAAGAAATAAAAAGAATTGAATTTTGGGATTTTTCAAGCATTCTAAGAATATTGAGGAGTTCTTGAGGTAGTAACTCAAGTTTCCTTTTTGAGCTTCTGGATATCTTAATTTTCACATAGTGTGTTGGTTACAAAACAGGCATACTAGTTTTGAGGATGTTATTTTCTCACCCTATTATGATTTTAGCTCAAAGAAGAAGCTTGACTGCTTTGTTGTTGAGAATTGAGAAAAAGGTGAGTGATTTTAAACTAATGGTGCTGGTAATTAAAGATGAGAATTTATATTTTGAATCTTGTTTTTATCATCAGAATAAGGAGCATCCACATCTAGGTTCAAGCTTTGAATTTCAACACAAATCTCTGATTTGCCAATCAATAAATTTACAACAACCTCTCACTTGCAACCTCTAATCAGTAAGTTCCCTCTGATTTCTCCACCAAGAGGGAGGCTCAATTATTGTGGAGGTACCTGTGGGTACCTGCAGGGTGTACCCGCCTCACTGCCTGGGGGGTGGCAGGTGTGATACTAGGTACCTAAATTTTTCCAAAAAATGGAGGGGTACCCATGTACCGGTTGATAACTGGGTTCAGATTGATTATCTCTAGAAGGGTATCTGTTTACAGCTCAAGACATTGATTTTTTTTGTAAGTATTCCAGCCAAGTTGTACTGCCATCAGGCCTGGATTTCTTAACTTCTAACTTGGGGGGGGGGGGGCAAGCTGGAAAATTAAAAGCACCCCAACGGTATACTTTATTTGCTTATGTAGTTCCACTCATTATCATGGATGTGTTTTTCAATGATGTTTCAAAGTTTCAATCAAACTCTAACCGGGAAAAAGTTCTTAAAAGCTCCAGCTATTTGACTCAATGTCATCATATCATCAATGCCAACTCATTCAAAGAATCACACTGTGATTTTTTTCAACTCCACTACAAAAACTATTGTGAAACCTCAAGGAAAATATTTCCTGTTCTGAAAATGTTACCACATCACCATTAGGCACTGCACAAACCCAACCAAATAAAAATATGGGGGCCACTTATGCAATTATCAGAATTCCCTGGTGAAGGATTTATTGGATATCTTCAAAAGATAAACACAAATAACCATATTAGTAAGTGTTCAACTAATCTATTTGAATAACCTCATAGTAATCACATAAACAAAAAAACAGACAACATGGGATCAAGTTCTATGAAAAACATGTTGTAGAATGCAGCTGCGTCTCAGGCAAGATAATGTCAAGGATTTACTTGTTGCACAGCTGGAGTTGAGTGAAATCAAACATTTTGCAATCAAACTGTTTTGAAAGAAGAAACCTACAAGCTGCTTTTAGAGCTGGTGTGCAAGAAAGATCCTTCATTCCAACATTATAATAATCTGCCTCATCCATTGGGGGCAAAAATCCACCAAAACTGGGTGAAACCTCTGGCAACATTGGAAATCAATTGGCATGTGCAAATCTTGATTCAAAGCCCAAGAAGTTGTGTGGTCACAAAGGTTGAAAGTAAGCTGCTTTACGGAATGGTGCAGCAGATTTATTTACTTGAAGATCCAATAGGGCACATGACGAATGTTGTGAAGCTTATAACTATTGTCAACATGTTCCCCAAACTGGTGAACACCCCATCTTCAAACTTTTTGGTATTTATTATCATCCACAAAGCATTTGTAGCTAAAATTAAGCAGGATAGGGATCAACAATGAAAACTTTCCGGTACAATCCAGTATTGGGGTGTTTATTGGTATTGGATTGGTTTCCCAATACACAAATTTTACCTATTAGTAGATCAGATTGGACAGGCAGTACAATCCATTGGTAAAGTATTGTTTTTACCAATACATGAAAATTACAAAAGATGTATTGGATTGCTTGACTGATACAATCCACTGATATTTATTGGTTGTATCAGGGAATAAAATTATATTTAAAATTTATATCATTATATGTCTTCAAATTTAAGAGTTATCAATTCCTCTTGGACTTGGAGGGTTCTGACCAGCTGAGTACCCGTAAGACCTCTCCAATTCCATTTGTTCATGATTCATTATTTCTTGATAAATCCGAATTTGCAAAAAAAAA
>JNCO01004372.1:0-15258 GCA_000785685.1 Uromyces viciae-fabae
CGCTCGGCTTTGGGAAAACAGCGAGCTGAAACAAAGCCAAGGCCACTTCTTTTCCCCTGGCCAGTATCTCATTGCATACTTGGGATTTACCCCTGAAGTACATGTTGTACCGGATTTTAAGCGTCCCCCACATGGTGCTTTGGTTGGCTATTTAAAACGGTTCAATACCCATCTCAGTCATCTACGCGTGTGCAACGAACACTGCATTGGGATTTTGAAAGGTAGGTTTCAAAGTTTACGCAGACTATGACTGGAAATTGGCTCCCCAAAGCAAGCAAAGTATGCAACACAATGGATTGGAGCCTGCGTTGTTCTACACAACTACTTGATCACAGAGACTGGCGACGAAATCCTGTTTGATCCTGAGGTGGATGAATCTGGACTAGTTGATGAGCAGGCATCTTCTCATCGATCCACTCATCCTGGTCGTCAGTTCTGAGAACAAGTCAAACAAAGGCTTTTCGCCTATCTGGATGGGTTCTAGAGGAAAAAAGCAAAACACCTGGTATATTGATGTATTTTTAACTTTTAGGAAGCCTTTGCTTTTGATTAAACAGAAGGATCATTTTTATAATTATTATTATCTTGTAGATTTTATTAAGAAGCAGAACAAAAAACAAGCAAGATACATTTTTTAAATTTGATTCAACTCATACACGAAGTTTTAAAAAAATAAAAGGGTCCAACCTAAAAGGAGAAAAAAAGCAAAGGGTTAGCAAATATCAAATCAAGCAAACAGCAAGAGAGAAATGCGAAAGAAGACAAACGGGTGCTTTGATTGCATCACGATCAGTACCAGTCCAAACACCTAAGACACCCCATTTAGACTGACTTTTTTTTGTATTGTCTTTGCTTCTTCTCTTGAAAATATCAAATCAAGCAAACAGCAAGAGAGAAATGCGAAAGAAGACAAACGGGTGCTTTGATTGCATCACAATCAGTACCAGTCCAAACACCTAAGACACCCCATTTAGACTGACTTTTTTTTGTATTGTCTTTGCTTCTTCTCTTGGTTATCAATTTATTAGTTTCCCTTTTTTTTTCTCAAACATTTATCGTTATGTTTTTTTTATCAACGATGTAATCTATCCATTTATTTTGCAACAAATTTGAGAGTTCAATTGCCAAACAATAGAAAAAACAAGTTTTTGTTTGATTTCCAGAATATTTCTTGTTTTAGTTTGCTTTCCAAAATATTTCTCACCTCTCAAAAACATTTTAAAATTAAGTTATTAATTTTTGTTGCATTTCCTTCATAAAAAAAAAGAGAGAAATGTGACAACCTGGAAAGGAATTACTAACAAAGGGGTAATTTAAGAGGAAAGAGATAATTTTATAAATCAAGAGAGAAATTCACATGAAAGAGTGAAATTGAGATAGATAGAAATGAGTGAATCTAGAAATAGATAACAGAAATAGATTCAAGATAAAGGAGAAAGAAAAAAAAAAAAAAATGGGAGAAAAAAGATACTAAATCAGCTACTGTTGGAATCATCATCATCTGGTTGAACCTGACGGAATTCTTCAGCGGTCATTGTGAGGATTTCACTAGCATCTAATCCTAGCTCTCGTAATCCTTGCATGTATTTTACTTTTGCCTGTGACCGTTCAATTTTTAATTGTTCCATTTCAATCTTGTTTTTTTTAAGCATTGAGTCCATCAACATCTCCTCAACCCCGCCACAACTCTTTATTTATTTATTTTTTTTTTCTGATCCCAAAGCAGACGTATTTCTATGTTATTTTCTAGTTTTATCGGAAGCGGAGGCAAGTGATTGTGACTCAGGTGGAGCGTCTGATGGTGGCTGGGTTACGGTTTGTTCCTCTAGTTCCGGGGGTAGTATGGGGTCTTCAATTGTATTGACTAGATTCATTACGTTCACAGATGTTTCCTCTCCCTCGGCATCAGCGCTGAGTGATGATCGCGTATAAAGTGGCTGAGAACAGGATCGATTACCCATGATGGGCTCTAAGATTTCCCAGTAACGACAGACGGATTTCAAATATTCTGTAAGTTTGAATCAAAAGCGAGCCATTAGTGGATGTTTTTTGCATTTTGAAATCAAGAAGATAACTGACCTTGAACTGTACGTATTCCGTTTTGTTCATCAGATTCAAGAATACCCTGGCCAGTGTTTTTTTGCCAGTCGCTTGCTGCATTATAAGAGGCTTGAAGGTCATTGAGCTTTTGTCGGATACCTGATGAAATACAAAGAGGTCAGAGTTCAGGACCCATTTCCACGAAAAAATAGAACTAAAGAAACAAAGAAGAAAAAAAAAACGGCAGACCTTTCTTATCGCGATGGATGATGCCTTTGCTGTTCATGATTTCCACAATCTCAGAGCAAAGGCTCTCCTTGGTCATACCATTCTCGTTATCTCCCCTCCAGCGTTGATAGTTTCCTGGGGTAGATAACAAATTAAGTAAGATAGTCATGCTGGGGTCCCCGCCGTCAATACCATCTTTATCCTCCGCGACCGCTTTTTTTTTTGTAGCTTGAGGAAGTGGACCAGAATGGATGGTGGGAGGTATTGTGACGAATAGTGAAAAAGACTCAGAAACCTCAATGAGGTTAATATTGATTGCGCACGCAGGAAAACTAAGACAACAGGTGATATATGTGTGACATGTGGAAGAAACCAATGAATACCCATAAATCCGTAACTCCTCCTCTTCTAGGCAAAGTTTGCCTCTGCTACCACAACACTCCCCCTCAAACTTTGCCCATTCATAACTTTTGAAGTATTTTGTCTTGTAAATTTTTCTTTAATTTTTTTGTAAATACATCAGCTAATTGATCTTGATTTTTTACCCAAACTAAATTAATCTCTTTTTCTCTGATAACATCATTAACAAAGAAAAAATTCCTCAATATTTGCCTCATTTTTCCTCGTGACCCATTGTCGTTTGCTATCAGTACTGCCGCTCTATTATCACATAAGATCCTTTTTTCTATACCACTCACTAATGATTCCATAATATTTATCATAGATATATGAAATTCTACTGCTTCACCAAGTGCAATGTATTCAGCCGTACATGTTGATTTTGCTACTGTTTTTTGACATCTTGATGACCAAGAAATTGAGCAATTGTTAAACTGTGCTATGAATCCTGAGGTTGATCGATGAAACTCTCCCCCCCACCCTGCATCTACCCACAAGTCCATGCCGCTAGACTTTGGGTAGAAAGGTAATTTCAAGTCTTGCGTTGTTTTCAGATACTGGACTAAATGTTGCAGGGACGACCAGTGTGTCCTTCCTGGATTTTTACTGAATCTTGATAAGTAGTTGACAGCATAAGAAAGATCTGGCCGAGTGCCGATAGCTAGGTAATTCAGGCACCCAATGATTGATTGATATTCAGTAGTGTCAATTCCATCTCCTTCTTGAGTTTCTAGTTCAACATCTGGTAATGGTGTACTTGACTTGATTAATGTTCTTTTCAGTTTCGTTTCCATTTTTTGAATTGTTTGACGGGTGAGTTGAGGTTGATGTAACAGAAGGCCATCATTGCTTTGTTCAATTACTATTCCTACAATTTTTTCTACTTTCTTTGACCATTTCAGTTTTACTTTCTTTTCCATTAAATTTTTGATTTCTCGTATTGTTTGATCATCATTTCCAATTATTAATCCATCATCAACATGTAACCAAATCGCAATAATTTTTTCGTCTTTCCTGTAATAATACACCGTTTGTTCTATCATATCACCTTTGAAACCTAATGATTCAAGTTGTCTACGGAAGAAATTCCACCAACAATTTGCGGCCTGTCGAGTTCCATACAAAGCTTTTTTCAATCTTAATGCTTTACCCGTCCATTCAGGTTTGATGTGAATTGGTGGTTCTACGTATATCTGTTCTTCTATTGGGCTATGTAAGTATGCTGCTGAAATGTCAAATGAATGAATTCGCCACTTGTTTGATGTTGCGATGGCTAATAGTAATCTAAGTGCGGATAATGACGCCGTAGGTGCAAACGTGTCAATTCACTCCGAGTCTCTGTCGAAAACCCCTAACTACATAACGTGCCTTCAACTCTTCAATGGAGTTATCAACTTTGCGTTTTACTGCAAAAACCCATTTTGCAGATATTACGGGGTGATTTTTCGGTCCATCAACTACTTCCCACACTTCCATGTCATCCATTTGTTTCAATTCCAATTTACATGCTTCAGTCCACTCCGCAGCATGAGATCCATTCAACGCATTTGATATATTAGTTGGTGTATCTATATCTTCATATATTAATTCTTCAATTTGTTGATCTTGTACATTGCATATTTCATTTGTTGCCACTTCTCCTAGTTTTAATTGAATAGTGTTGATGTTTTCATTTTCTTCCATGAGAGGGGTTACTACAGGAAAAGATTGTGAGTCAGGAAATGTCGCGGCATCAGAGTAAGACAAGGATTTAGCAGACATGTCCCAAAACACCCAAGCACACCCATCGTTTTGGATCCCTACAAGAATTGCTTTCGTCGCTCTTCTGTCAAGTTTTCTTCTTTTTTCTTTTGGTGTATGTACTAAAGCACGTGATCCAAAAGGGTGAAGGGGTATAGTTATTGGTTTTCTGTTAAATATTAATTCTATTGGCGTCTTTTCAAAATTTCGTTGATTTGGAAGACGGTTGTGAAGGTAGCAGGCATGGTGATAAGCTAATGACCAATATTCGTCTGGCATATTTTGAGCTAGTAGCATTGTTCTCGCCATATCTCCTAGTGTCCGATTTACTCTTTCAGCTTCGCCATTCTGTTCTGGTGTATAAGGTGATGAAAAAATGGTTTCGGTTCCGTTTTCAGAAATTTTTTTTTTTTAATTCTTTCAAATGATACTCTTGCGCGTTATCGCATCTGAAAAACTTAGGTGCTTTATTCAAGTGAGTTTTGAACATTTTTATTGTTTTCATAACATTTTCAGGTAGTTCAGACCGATTTTTCATTGCATATACACAGATGTAAGTTGATGTGTGATCACGGATGGTTAATAAGAAACGGTTGCCGAACAAATCAACGGGAACAGGACCTAATACGTCACTGACTAACAAATCAAGAGGGTTTTCTTTCGGGATAGAATCAGGGGAATGTTCGCAATGTCGCTCACTCTTAGCGATCTCCTTACAAGATTCACAATAGAAGCTGTCCCATTTTTTTGGATTGAAATCAGGCTGATAAAGGGTAAGAAATTTTTTTACTGTTTTTTCCGAAGCGTGTCCAAGAGTCGCATGCCAGAAATAAGAATCGTTAACAAACTGAGTAGGATTTATCTTGACAGCGTTTATTGTATTGATTTTTTCAACATGATCTAAGTACCATGTTCTATTTCGATAATTTGATATAAGACGGAAATCAGGAGAAGATAAAACAATACTATTATTCACAAAAGATGGTGTGAATCCTTGATCTATGAGTTGACCTAGTGATAAAAGTGTTCCGCTTGCTGCTGGGCAGTAAAGGACATTAGGGAGAAGGAGGTCCCCATGGTTCCCAGATTGTAGTCGCAGTCTGCCAGTTCCAATCACAATCATTTGAGAATTTGAATCGGCAAGGTTGAGTTTTAAATTTTTTTCGAAAGGAATAAAATCAACAAAATCAGAATAGAAACCGCTCACACTAGAGGTCGCCCCAGAGTCCATCACGGGAGTGCTTCCTTGTTGTGGGTCCCCGGACGCCACGGAACGCACATAATTTTGACCGGGGCGACCAGCGTCATCAGGGCGATACGTATTGGGCCCGGGCTCGTTGCTGGTATGGTTTGGTTCTTGGGTTTGACGGATGCTTGGCCTGCCCGGGCCCTTGTGGCGTATCGGCCCTGGGGGAGGGAGGGCTAGATGCTGTCGTAAAGTAGGGCAAGATTGCCGCCAGTGATCAGTGCTTTTGCAATAGCCACATACCCCACCGCGCCGTTGGATAACCTCAGGCGGGAGTGTAGTATTTCCACGTTCAATGTTTTCGCGGGCTGCTCTAGTGTCATGTTTGTTTGGGCTGCGTCGTTGAGCACGTGATTGGGATTTGTTTGTCGGTTGAGATACACTTTGTCGTTGGAAAGAGTGGTTTTGAAAACGTTGGCTGAGTGCATTGATTGATATCGGATTCTCCATAGTATAAGAACCTTGAGCAAGTTCAGAAAAGAAGGAGGTAATGATCAATTGAATGTCTGCTGGGGTAAGATTTTCTAACTTATCTATTTGAGGTCCAATCGATTGAATCATCTGAACTCTAGAGGAGTTGTTCGGAGCTGGCGTAAGACATTGCATGATAATCGCAATCACATTGTTCGGTATCTTGCAACCTAGCCTATCTAATTCGATAAATACATTATTAATTCGAGTCAAATGAGAGGAGATAGAAGAGCCTTGATCCAGAGGGTTGCCAGTTAGTTTGAATAATATTTCGTCCCATAACTCGATTTGCCTAATTCATGTAGATAATTGAAAATTCTTCCTCAAAGTTTCAAATGCTTCAGCGGCTGTCCGTTTTGTCGAAATTAATGATTTCAAATCCCGGTCAATCGTCAAGGAGAAAAAAACTTTTAAGGGCATGCTTTCTGCCGGCAAAAGTGCAGTGAGGTTGGCTAGGTTGGAAGTAAACTGTGGTATGTGAAAGATTAACTTGCCAATAGTATTGATACCGTCAATCCAATCATTTATGTTGGATCCATCGCGTTTGAGTTTTTCGACGGTGTTGATGTAGTTGGATGGGTTTTGCAAAAATTTTGTGCGGGCAGAATGTTCGGACATGTTTGGGTCAGGTATACGAGTGTCGGATGGATTTTCGATTGTCGGTTCGTTTTTTATAGAATGTTCGGACATGTTTGGGTCAGGTATACGAGTGCCGGATGGATTTTCGATTGTCGGTTCGTTTTTTATTGCGGGAAAGTCGAGTTCTTTTATTATCAGATGATTAAAACGGGATGGTAATACCGTTGGTTGGTCGGGTAATTGTTCAATCACAGGTGTTTTAGCCTGCAAAGAGTCTGTGAGACGAAGCTGAGTGGAGTCTTCTGAGTCTTCGGATTCGGATTCGTATTTTTCTCTGAAGACGTGGAAATTTGTGCTGGTTGATGGTAAAGTCTTGGTTTCGATATCGGTTTTTTCTTGTTCTTTATTTTCTAAATTAACGTTTTCTTTTATAATTATATTTTCTTCTTTTGATTTTTCTAGTTTCTCTGCTTTCTTCTTTTCACAATATTCTTTTCTTTTTTCTTTTATTCTTTTTAATTCTTCTTTTTTTCTGTTTTTGTTTTCTATTTTTTCTTCAAATTTTTCTGGTTCTTCTTCTCTTTTCTTTTCTTCTCGAGTGTTTACCATATATATATCTTATAAACCGGTTAGCGTTGTCGATAGAGTGATCGGCTTTTAACCTATTGTGACGAATAGTGAAAAAGACTCAGAAACCTCAATGAGGTTAATATTGATTGCGCACGCAGGAAAACTAAGACAACAGGTGATATATGTGTGACATGTGGAAGAAACCAATGAATACCCCTAAATCCGTAACTCCTCCTCTTCTAGGCAAAGTTTGCCTCTGCTACCACAACAGGAGGCTCGATGGAAGTAGCTTGAGTGCTGGATTGAGTAGCGGGAGTGGAGTGATGTTGTTTTTTTTTAGATCGAGGAGGCATTCAGATGAGTGGAAAGAAAAGACGTGAGAGATATGAGATGAGATGGAAGAAAAGATATGAGGATATGAGAAGAAACGGGGTGAGGGATGACTTGCACTGCAACTTGCACCCCGTTCTTCACAAGAATTCTTGAAGAACACAGTGCAGGTTGCAGTGCAGCTTGCATATCCAAATTTGGTGGGCTTTTGGGCTTGCATGCGCGCGCGGGGATTACTTTGAATCCCCCTATTGTGTTGAAGACCCGTTTCAGTTCAGTCAGTAGGGCGGCGCAAATCAATGCTTGGCGTTTTCTAATCAGCTTCAAGTCCGGTTCCTACAAAGATACAACGTCTTTAGTCACCGGCATTTTTGACGTCTTAGATGATCTGAAAACCATGTCAATATCACTCACTCAGGATGAAATCTGCGGCTTGGTCCTACAAAATTCGCTTGAGCCTGGATCGCAATTACAACAAGAGGTCGACAGGCGTTTAGAATTCAACATGACCATCTCACGACGTCTGAAAACTACTCCTACAATGGATGCGGTGCAAGTGGTTATAGATAGTGTCAAAAAACAGTTTGAATTTTAGCACAAAGTCGAGTCACCTGTTGTGAATTCAGCCTTGATATCGCCCGGTGTCGGCGAAGGAGAATCAGACTCGTCTCGTATCACTGATCATCCACAGCTGGACCCAGTGGCCATGTTGTCTGCGTCTCGGCAATGCTGGCACTGTAGATCAATCTATCACCTGGCTGATCAGTGTCCCCACCGCAATGATGCTCGGCTGGGGACCAAACCTCCCTTCTCGCCTAACAATCTCCTCACCCGCCCTGATTTTGGATGTCAAATGAACAATCATTTCCAAGCTCCCTATCCAATAGTACTGCCCCCAGGTGTACCTACTGCCTACCCAAATTTCTCCTCTAGTCGATTCAACAATCAAAAGCCAGTTCCCTTTGCTCCAAACGGTACTACCGCTAGCCAACCTTAGTCTAGGCCCTCTCAGTACTATCGCCCCAGGTATGGTTCCAATCAGTCTACACCTGGGGTGAGTGAGATTTCGGGGTCGCGCAATCGCCCTTCCGGACCCGGCTCCGCGACTCCTGTTAGTGCCCGTGTTCTGGAGTTGGGGTCTCTTGATCAGGATCTTGATCAGCTGAATTTTGATGCCGTGAACATCGACGGTGAGGGGAATGGCCCCATTGTAGACTCTGGTGCATCCCATCATCTGACTGGCACTCTTTCTTTATTGTCAAACGTTCGCTGGTTTAAGTCCCCAATACCACTGAAGGTGGCCACTAACGGGAACCCAGCGTTTGTTATAGGGGTGGGAACGCTGTCATTCCATGGTGAGAATGGACAAGACATCAACCTGAACGGAGTAATTTATTGTGAGCTAGCTCGCTGTACTCTCATTTCACTTGCGGCGCTTGTGAAAGCTCAATGCAGCTTTTCTTGTCTGTTGCAGGATAACACAATACAGATATATGATTGCTCTAAACGTACCCTTTTTTTGTGTCCGTTTCTTTGGGCCTCAAATTGTTGGGTTATTAAAAATAACATTTTTTCTCAGTTTCCTTCTAACCTTTCTTCTTCTGTTTCCCCGCACGTTTCACTTTCTGCTCGCTCAAAAATTGTTTCCGATCTTTTCCACACCACACTTGAACCTATTCCCGATATAAAATGGAAACCTGAAAGTCTGACAAATAATGAAAAGACTCTTTTATTCTACCACCGCATCTTTGGCCATGCGAGTCTGCGTGCGATTAAAAAGCTTTTGAAATTTAATGATGGGAATGGTCTGCCCACTCAATTGCCAGCTGGGGAGATCAAGTGTCCAGTCTGTGTTGTGTCTAAGTCGACCCGTAGAAATGTTCTCCCGTCTGAAGACTGAGGCATGTCACGTTTGCATACCCTCGCAGTTGATCTCATTGGACCTTTTGAAGTGGAAACTTACAACAAAGACAAATTTGTGCTGAGGATGAAAGATGCTGCCTCGGGGTATGCCACCGTTAAAATACTAAGTAATAAATCCAAAGCTACTAACAATATTATTGCAACTGTCAATGTTTTAGAAAATCTCACAGGCCTAAGGGTGAAGGTACTTTGCAGAGACAATGGCGGGGAGTTTAGTAACAATGTTTTGTCTGCCTACCTTGAATCCAAAGGAATTAAGGCGGAGAGGAGTCTCCCGTATCATCACCACCAGAACGGTTTGATTGAGCGTTTCAACCGTACCATTGGCGATATGGCTCATTTGCTCCTGGTCGATTCTCAGCTTGGAAAATCTTTTTGGGGTTTGGCGTATCTATGGGCGGCTCATCTGATGAATCGTCTTCCCAATACCGCCAGTGGAAAAATCACTCCTTATGAGGCGTTGTTCCTCAAGAAACCAAATTTCAACTGTGCCAGGATTTTCGGTGGAAGGGTCTGGGTTCTGAATCCCCCTGAAAAGCGTTTAAAACTGGATGACCGAGCAGTTGAAGCCCCTGTGGTAGGCCATCTAGACGGCAGCAAAGGTTGGCTGCTGTGGATCCCTGCCACCAACAGCTATCGTAGCTCTGCTTGGGCCCGTTTTGAAGACTTGTCACCCACTGATTTTCTGGAAGGTTCTGTTCCTTTGCCTTCTGCTCCTACTGCTGACAAAAATCATAATTCTTTGGAAATGCAGTTAGGGGATTTCGCTTATAATGTTATTTTTGATCAACAAGAGTCAATGATTGACAAGATTATGCAAGAATGCAGTGTTTTCGGAGCATCAGTGCCAAAGACTTTCAACCATTCAAAAGCGTCTGTTGCATGGCCGTCCTGGGAAGCCGCAATCAAACAAGAACTTGTCAATCTGGACAAGATGGGGGTTTGGTCCATATTACCTCTGCCGCCTGGGAAGAAGGTAATGGGTGGCAGGTGGGTTTTTGCGGAGAAATTGAATGATCGGGAGTCGTACTTCACAAGGCTCGTTATGTGGCTAAGGGTTTTACTCAATCCCCTGGGGTTGATTTCAATGCTACCTTTTCCCCTACAGCCACTTTCGCATCAATGTGCCTTATACTTAGCTTGGCGGCGTTCTATGGCTGGTCCGTCAATACCTTCGATTTTGTCGCTGCATATATGAACTCCCCCATGGAGGAAGATTTGTGAGTAAAGCCCCCTGAAGGTATGGTGGTTCCACAGGGTCACGGTCTGAAGCTTAAGAAGGCTCTTTATGGGACAAGACAGGCCGCTTGCTGCTGGTGGCAATACCTCAAGTCGGTGCTTGCGACGTTGGGGTATGTCTCCAGCCTGTACATCTTGAGGCATGTGGGTGAGGCTGGTGTAGTGTGGATCCATGTGGATGATGGTATAGTGACGGGTTCGTCTGTTGCTCTGATCAATCGCCTTGAGCAGGATTGGGGGGGGAGGTTGGAGGTGAAGTGGTCGGGTGCGCTTGACAACATCGTTGGTTTCAATGTTGTGCGTTCAAAGGTAGGTTTCTCACTGCATCAGTTGAAGGCCATTGATGCTCTGCTCCACGAGCATTGGGATGGGAAGTCCAGAACTCTTACCCCATTGCCCGTCAATCTGGAGCTTAAGACTGATGCCAATGGTGTAGAAAGTGAATCGTCTCGATTCCTGTCTGTCATTGGTGCTCTTAGTCATATTGTGGTAGGTACTCGTCTGGATATTAGCTTCGCTTTTAACCTTCTCTCTCTTTTTGCAGCAAAGCCTGGTGCAAACCACTGGAAGGCAGCTTATCACCTAGTTAACTATGTAGCTGCGACTAAGGACCTGAAGTTGCATCTGAACCCGATTAAGACTGACCGCCCCCTGAAGTGTTTCTGTGATGCTTCTTGGGGCGGCGAGTTTGCAAAAATTACTCATGGAATTTTGTTTCTTTTCTAGGATGCCCAATCTTGTGGTCTTCCCGTCGCCGCTTGGACTTGCCAAGCGGAATACATGGCTTTAGGCATGGCGACCAGGTCGGTGTTGTGGATTCACAATCTACTCAAAGATGTCCTTGATGTGCACTATGTTGGACAGATCCTATGCGATAGTGAGTCTGCCATCAAGGTGGCATGCGATGACTCAGCCAATAAGCGGGTCAGGCATGTTGACAGGGAGTTTTACCTTACTAATGAGGCCCTTTAAAATAAGCTTATTACTCTCGAGTGGGTGTCTTCAAGGGATCAATTGGCTGACATTCTAACCAAGAGCTTGCCCAGGAAACATTTCCGCCAACTGTCCAGCCGTATCACTGGTATGTCTTGAGGATATTTGTTTTTTTTTGTTGTTTTTGTTTTTCTCATCTCTATCAAGTCTGTGTCTCAGTTTTTCTCTCGTTATCTCCTTTTATTTTTGCTTCTTGTTTTTCTTTTCTGTTTGTTGCTTTTTCTTGTGATTTATTGTGTGTTGCTCGTTGTTTCAGTGGCCCGGTGAGGGGGGGATGTTGTAACCTACATAGGTTACGCAGCCTTCCACAGTCTCACCGGACCACCGGACACACTCCCGGCGGTCTACACGTTGGGAGAGAAATATAGATTACCAATTTTCTCTCCTCTGACATCACATAGAGGACCCGTAGTTTACACACATTCAATGATTATAACTATCTTAGGTTTAAACCTAGTGAATATGAGAATGTACTTATGCATAAATACATAGTTTATCATCTTGTTAACACATAGTTTCTAACATCAAGTTCCATTTACCAATATCCTTCTGTATATGGTGCTGCAAGCCAGTCTGGGCACATACTCAAGGCTCGCTTGGCACAGTGCCACACAGGCTTGGGTTTGTGCCAAACTGGCTTGGCTATATGCCCAGGGGCTTCATCGCTTGGTGGAGGCAAGTTTTTAGGCATGTTGTCAACCGTTGCTTGGCCAAGGCAAAGCTGATGGACGGTATATTATCTTTCAAAGAAGTTCTTTTAAGCTTAGAGCATCTCCAATGGCAGGAGCTAAACTCAGGTGCTAAAAGACCCTTTTACCACCCGCGCAAACCTTTTACCTCTGTGCCGGCCTTGTTTTCTCCACTGCAAAGCGCTATGATCTGGTGAAACCAAATGACCCACCCACCCCCACCTTTTTCTTTTTATATTTTTTATATTTAATTTATATTTTTAAATTTCTTTTCTTTTTTTTTTTAATTCACCCCAACCAACCATGGACCTCCAACACTTACTCAAAACCCTCCTCAATCCTCCCCAGCCATATGAAAAATTTTACAATGGCAGTGCTATCATCACTGAGGCCAGACTGAACAAGTGTCACAGGAGGTCCTCCCAGCACGTATGGGAATATGGGTCCTGAGCACTCAGATAACTCTCATATGGGACACTCACAGGTTCAAGAAGGAAAGAAGGTAAGATTTAATTTCCAAGAAGAAAAGAAGAAGCAGCAGACAACAACTAAAGCAATATGAACTAGAATAACTGAAGACACATAGAAGTGAATTCAGTAAGGTTCACTGCTAGAATGAAGTCTGATAACCCACAGAGAAGAACCAATAATCCAGGTCAGGAGGGAATATAACCTGAGAAGGAGAACTTGAAGGAGCTAATCTGAATAAGAGGGATTCTGGAGTTAGGTATGGAACTCAAAAGGAAATTGGGAAGAGATCACTAACTAGAGAAAGGGTGAAGGTAAGGAAGAAGGGGTGAACCAGGGAGTGAACCAGTATGAGTTTTATCTGTTGGCAAATGAATTCAAATAGATGAGTATGAAGACATGAGCCTAAGATAGTTATGAGTAATGCTGACTCACTTGTGGATATTTGATAGTTATCCTTAAACAAGATGAGCCTGAGTTTGTATGATATTAACTAACTGAGGAAAAGGGGAAGAAGTCCCTTTGGGACCAAGGAGTGGCCAGTATATCTGAGGATTGTTTCTGGCCAGAATTCAGGAAAGTCCCACGGATCTTGCAGAGGCTGTGCTTGTGCATTTGAATTGAAATCCATGGGATCATGCAGCCACCTGTAGATGGGCTGCATGGAAACTGAATTACTTGTGGGAATGTTTTGTGGTCCCCAGTCTGTAAAGGGGTCCAGACTGCCTGCAGGGAATGGCAAGACTTGTGGTAGTCCAATTCTGTCTGGGACTCTGATTGTTTGGGGAATGAGCCCTGCGTCGAAGTTCGAAAGTGGAAGGTTCGACGCTTCGACAGAAAAGTTGGAAGTTCGGGGTTCGACGGTTCAGGTTCGAACCCAAAGGGTCGAAGTTCAAAAGTTCAGTTTTGAAGTTCGACGGAAGTTACTGGTTCGACGGTTCAATGGTTCGATGGTTTGACGGTTCGAAGTATCCGCCGAAGTGGAAGTAAGGGGGGGATGCTGAGCAGTGGTAATATAGAAGTTACTCAGCCCTGCCTGAACTGTTAAAGTACCCCCCATAGAATATGGTTGAACTCCTGAGCAACCATATAGATATAAAAGTACCCTTGGTTCAGGGTCTAGCGTTCTCCCTCATGTCATCAAGTTCTCTTTCTTCTCCACCACCAATCGATTTTATCACTATCCCATCCACTCCTCTTCCCTTTCATCACCGTTCAGAAGTCCGACTCCGATGTATCCTAAAGACGGGCCGTTCAATGGTTTCTACCCTTCAAAGCGCTTCGCCATTCAATGCGAACACTGCCTGAAAGCTGGGATCACCTGCTGCAAAGCGATAGTCGGAGGATCGGCCAAATGTGAAGCTTGTCGCGTAAGGAAGAGGCCATGCGGTCACACTCTAGAATCTCCTGTGGCTCCGGGACCGAATGTTTGGAGCAACCCGATAAGAAAGTTGTTCGGTTATGAGGCGCCAGAATTGGAGACGCCCACCGCCGCAGGTACTTTGACGGCGCCAAATCAATCCACTTCGACGCGTCGAACTGAAGCATTGACCCGAAAAAGAAAGGTTTCGAAATCCGGCGGGATTCCTCGAGGTGGGATTGAAATAACGCGGGATCACTGGGTGAACCACCGTGGAGAAGTCATGGAAGAAGGTGGAAATAACGCGGGATCACTGGGTGAACCACCGTGGAGAAGTCATGGAAGAAGGTGGTTCTTTGAAGAGGAAGAAGCTGGTAATCGAAGTCAGTGAAGGCGAGGAGGAGCTGCCGGTGCTAGAGGATATGGTGGATGTAGACGCAGAGGGTGACCCGGACTCCGAAGCGGAGCCGGCCCCCGTGGGCAAATTGGTCGAACTGGAGAGGGAGGCAATCGAAGCCGGAG
Source organism: Uromyces viciae-fabae (assembly GCA_000785685.1). Lineage (NCBI taxonomy): Eukaryota > Fungi > Basidiomycota > Pucciniomycetes > Pucciniales > Pucciniaceae > Uromyces > Uromyces viciae-fabae. Next base: position 14,798 of record JNCO01004372.1, read on the forward strand.
GTGCGAGGTTCGACGGTGAAGCCAAGGAACCGGAAGTCGAAGTTCGAGCTTCGACGGAACCTGAGGGGGAAATCGAAACTCAAGGGAAGGTTTGACAGGAGGAGGTTCGACGGGAGGAAGAGAAAAAGGAGTTGTTCGAGGAGGTTCGAAAGGACTCCCCACTCAGAGATGAAGCCGAAAGAGTGACGTATGGCGAATTTTGAACCAAATGGAACGAAGACACTCAACTCCTCCGGAAAAAGTTCAATCTACTGAGCCGGTTTGTGGACAATCAACTGAAGGGCCTACCCATGGCGTCGAAGATACAGGTGGCAATAGCGGATGTCAAGGAACATTGTCGAAGGGTGGTGGTGTACAGTGGAGAGTTAATGACAAAGTTGGCTCAAGGAATGGTAGGGGATTGGGAAACTTTTAAAGAGGTGGAAAATGGTTCTTCATAGGTTATATATATTATTGTTATT